>PVKE010001179.1:0-69115 GCA_004027555.1 Craseonycteris thonglongyai | reverse complement strand
CGTATTTAATTGTTTATATTTGTTTAGCAAACACTTCTAAAGCACCTACTGAGAGCCTAAGGGACAGATATTAATTCACTTCCCCTTTCTGACAATCGTAGGAGGTAGGGACTACTGTTACCTTTCTCATGTACCTTAATGCAAGTCAACGGTCATGTTATTACATACGTATGCTGTCTCCTCCGCGTGTGTTAGAATTCCTCCAACAAACTGGTTTGAGCATTTCATATCGAATTACTAATAGATCCTGGAGCAGTCAGAGGTAGGAATGAGACTCACCAGTTCGCGTAGGTATGATGGATATAAAACGAGACATGCTTAGGTGATCAAAGCGTGCTTAATAATTTCCCGAAGACTGAGGGTTTTGGGTTTCTGTGGTCATCACATAACTGTATGGAATCAAGCTACACTGAAAAATAACTGTAAAAGGGAAAAAAGAGTTAGGGAACGCCCACTCCAGAGTGGAAACCGGTCTTGACCACTGGTGACCACTGTCTTTAGCCAGCTCACAGCGGCTGTGACTGCTCTTTGGCTTTGCAGAGTCCCCTATGGTCCTCAGCAGCTGCAGCAGGGTTGCTGAGGAAAGGTAGTTACAGAATCAGCTGTATAGGGGAAGCCGGATGGCTCAGTGGGTTAAGCGCTCACTTTGCAGCGCCAGGGACCAAGGATCGAGTCCCGGCCCCGGCCCTTGTGGACCCATATGCTGAACTGGGAGTTCCCCCAGTTCAGTTCTCTCTCTGTCTCTGTATCTCTCTCTCTCTCTCTCTCTCTCTCTCTCTGTCAAAAAAAAAAAAAGAATCAGCTGTACAACAAAGCACAGGCTCCATAGTGCTGTTTATGAAGAGCCAGACCGCTGCTCTCTGCATACTGTGCTTTCAAAGACCCTGGGGCCCTACATGTAAACAGTCCTCTTGGGAGGTCTAGATACTCTTCAGGGGGTGCTGACGCCTGCCCAGTTCCAATGGTCTACACCTCTTCCCCGCCTCTGTATTCAGTGACGTGAAGTTGGTAGCTTGACATTGGCCACGGTGGAAGCATTCACATCAAGGAAATCGGCAAATGCTCCGTAGCATGTCTACTTTGCCTCCAGAACCAGCTGACACGGGTACTGCCAGGACAGGAAGCTTGAAACTGTGTGGATCTTTCCAACAGGGCAGGGCTACACAGTAAAAGGATTTTCTAACCACACACACGGAGGGAAAAAGGGAAACCATAGTACAGCTGACCCTTGAGCAATACGGGTTTGAATGGTGTGGGTCCACTTATATGCAGATTTATTTTTTCAATAAATACAGTACATGTATTTTCTCCTCCTTATGATTCTCTAAACATTTTCTTTTCTCTAGCGTACTTTATTATAAGAATACAGTATATTATACATATAAGGTACAAAATACATGTTAATCGACTGTTAATGTTATCGGTAATATTTCCAGTTAACAGTAAGCTGTTACTTTTTTTAAAGATTTATGTTTATTGTTTTTTTGACAGAGAGGGAGACAGACAGAGAGAAGAGGGAGGGCCCAGAGCAGTCTCCATAGTTGACAGCATTAGTTTTCCATATAGTTTCACTCCACAGGAGGGCACAGGGCTGCGCAGGGCAGGAACTGGGCCGGGAGCCTCCCGCATAGGCCCCGGCAAGAACTGAACTGGGGGCACAGCCCAGCTCAGCACGTGGGTCCGCATGGGCCGGAGCCAGGATTTGATCCTCGGGCTCAGGGGCTGCAAAGAGAGCGCTTAACCCTCGGAGCCATCCCAGCTTCCCCAACAGTAGGCTATTAATAGCTACGTTTAGGGGGAGTTAAAAGTGACAGGAGGATTTTGGACTGTGCAGGGGGTCAGTGCCCCAACCCCCGTGTTGTTCCAGGGTCAACTGTACTCTAAGAAGATGGCAGGTTTGCTCCTGAAGAACCAACGGCTCTAGTGTTCAAGATGGTCATCTTTCAGAAGAGCCAGGGAGACCACATGGTGGCCTCAGGCCTGTCCTCACCAGCCACAGGAAGAGGCAGGCGGAGACAAAGCCACTTACCTGTCTGCTGTCCCAGTTCCATCCTGCACCTGCTTTTACCCTCAGGCGAGGCGTAGCCAACCTCTGTACCCAGCTGACATGCCGTGACTCAGAGGAAAGCAGCAAAATTAGTTCTTCTGTAACTTGTGTCCAGCGGAGGAAAACATGGAGCAGCTCACTGTTCATTTCCCGCGGCTGCTGTCCCCAGTCACCACCAGCCGAGGGCCCTAAAGCAGCACCGGTTTATTCTTCCTTTCTGGTCCGGAGGTCAGAAGCGGGGCCTGCTGGGCTGAACTCCAGGTGTTGGCAGGGCTGCGTTCCTTTCGGGGGGCACCAGGGGAGCGTCGTTTCCTGGTCTTCTCCAGTTTCTAGAAGCCGCCTGCATACGTGGCCTCTTCTCCCCCCACCATAGCCAGCCATGGCTCCCTTCGTCCCTGTCTTCCGCATGGGAGGGCCCCTGTGATGACATTGGGCGGATCCAGAGAAGCCAGGAGAACCCTCTTATTATTACAAGGCCAGCTGGTTAGCAATTCCATCTGCAACCTCAACGGCGTGTGCCCTGAACACACACAGTCACAGGCTCTGCGGGTTCGAGTGCAACATCTTTGGCGGGAAAGTATTTTGCCCATCACAGCAACACATGACACCTAAGGTGTTCCGCGCAACACCCTGGAAGTGACTTTAGGATTATATATATCTACGGCATCCGGCAGAAGTAAAGCCCCTTGTTTATGAGCTGATAATCTATACCCAATCTTTTATTTCAAAATCATAAGCATGTCATTCTGTAACATAGCAATGTCACACTCAAGCACACTGTATGAAATTTTAGGTGAAAATCACTGTCCATCTCATGCGAGACAAAGCAAGCCTTATGAGGTTATGGCATTACTTCTCCAGATCCTGTGTATTTATAAATATAGAATTATAATTCTATATACACTTATTAATACATATGCATATGCATATACCACACACACACACACACACACACACACACGAAGGCTGTTTGGAAAAAATCCAGCCACAAATGTCTCTATATCACGTGGGACATGGCTGGATACTTTCTGGACAGCCCATATACATAGTTTTTGAGTGGCTTACCTAACACAACTCAGCCCCAATCTCTCTCCTCAGTGCAGCCCAAGAAAATGGGGGATGAGACCACATCCGTCCTAGACGTTGAGAATGGGTTTTGCTGATAGTTCTGTATGTGTCTTAAGGTCCCAAATTGGAGGTGCTAGTATTTTCCTCCCCCAAATGGTTATTCTTTCCAAACGCCTTAAAACTGTTCTTAGTTTCCAGCTCAGCTTGGCTTAGGTAGAGCCGGAAGTTGTCCGGCACCTGCCACACTTGCATGCATGTTGAACCCCAGCACACAGAATCACACCTCACTGAGAGAATCAGGCAACCTTCCTGACACATACCGTGGGATGTGCAATGAGAGATTCATATGTGAAGGCAAAGAAGGTGGATGGTGCCAACCTCGGAAGCCCTCGGCCCTGACCGGATGCCCTTTGGGTGCCAGGCTTAGGGCTCAAGGTGCCCCCCACCTGCCTCATGTTTGGCGTTTCCAAGGACCACACAGAACCAGGGTGGAGCTGGCTGGGGAGCAGGGAGGCTAGCCATGGTGATGTGGGCTTGTAGGTCATGAAATGTGTGTTTCTGCCAGGAATGGAGTACATTCCCTTAGAGTTTGGGGGACCGGAATTGAACCAATGTATGTCTCTTGGTAATATAGTTCAAATAGCGTGTAATGGGGCCTGGGGAAGAAGGAGTGGATTAGAGGATTATTCATTTCACTGCTCTGGAATAGGTCCCAGAGGAGACCAGGCGGAGGGGAACCCAGCCCAGCAAATTGCTGGACGTCTCTGGGTTTGCAGAGCCCTATGCAAGGGCCTTGTGGGTCATCCACATCTCCACCATCCCCCAACCCCTACGCCACCATGTGAGCCAACATCGTCCAATAACCATTTCCTACATAAAATCAACAAGGGGGAAAATTCCTCTTCAAGCACATGTCTGGATGATTACATTTCTCTTTGACAGAGAATTATCAGTGACGGCCCCATGGCTCCCAACGCTGCAGAGACTCTAAGCCTCTGATTAATGGGGTAAGACAGATTGTTGATATTCATGGAATTCAATATTCTAACCTCAGACCCATGTTTACAGCACATGGACTCACAACTTTGAAAAAAAGCCCTGCTTTTTTATGTTGGGTTATGAGGGGGGAGCTCTGAAGGCAGGGAAGAGGGCCAACATGTCTAGTCGGGTAGCCCACGCCCGACCGAGTACTTCAGACCGTGATTTAGGATTTAAAACCCAAATAGGGCATGGAGTGACTCTGACCACAGTATGTTACCTATAGTACCTGCAACTGTGCCTAGATCTAACCCTTCAAAGTCCCTGTGATGAACTCTTCCGAGCAGCGTGACACTTACCCCGTTTTAACGAGAAGCAGAGAATGGAAACCGTGAGGCCCGCCTTGCTATCATTGTTTATTTTTTCTTTACTTCTTTTATTTTAAAAACAAAAAGTAGTCACACACGGAGGCCTTCGTGAAATGTGACTCCCCTGAAGAATGATAACATTTCAATCTGCATTTACGCAGCACCCAAGTTCACGGTTAGATGAAGGTGACCACTTTCATTTCCATCATCTTGTTATGGCTTCACAATCACGCTGAGCTATTATTTGCCCCATTTTGCAGAGGAGATAAATGAAGAACAGAATGAATAACTTAGCCCAAATTACCCATGAAGCCAGGGTTATTAGAATTCCCAGGCCCGGGGGCTCACCACAAAACTACACGGCTTGACAAATAGACACTGTCCCGAGAACAAGCCAAGTCCCATCCCACACGATCCACGTCCACACCCCAGGCAGGAAAGAGGCCAGATGCAATTTGTTCAAGCAAAAAAGAGCTCAGAATGGGTGTGTGTGGTGGGGAGGTCATTTCAGTATTTTACAGATAAGAAAGTATTTCTTTAGAGGTTCCTGAAAATTATTTTTTAAAGCAACACTGATGAGTAAATCATAAATACAAGGTGACATGTGGGTTGGAAGCCATCCACTGTGGAGAGCTGGTGGGACTTCACATTGAGGGGGAAATCTGGGTCCTTTTCCCTAGGAATGCTCCGGAAAAAAAGTGCTGTCCTGGTTTTTCAAGCCAGAAAGTGGGAACAAGCCTAGTATTCAGCTGAAGGATGGACCTGGGCAAGATTGTGGAGTGAGAAAGTGTCTCTTCGGGCTTTTCCTATTGCCCCGGGGGTCCCACCTCCTTGCGGCAGCCTACTTCCTGTCCTTGGGTCTTCCTAGTGACCACATCTGCTCAAAGGGCCCCACCAGGCTGGCCCCATGGAACGCCCTACGGTCCCACCCTCACCAAATACCGTGGCCCATCCTAATCCTAGTCCTTCTGAGTTTGTTTCCCTACTTGAAAATGGATGCAGGTGAATTAACTGGAGAAATTACCCTAATGAATACATTACCCGCACGGCATGGCACGTCTCGTAGATCATCATCATCATCATCATCATCATGCCTCATTGCATTTTCATGTATCAAGAGACAGGAGAGTATCATGAAAGGAATGCAAAGAAAATGAAAAAAAATATCTAGCTTCCTGCCCCTCAAAATAGGATTTTGCAGCAAAACAATACACTTGAAAGTCAGGTGTTGATGAGACAGAGGATTTCCTCAATTTTCTTCTATCCTTCTTTCAATTTTCTTCTTTCCTCATCCTTCACTGGCATACCACAAGCCAGGAGTGGAAGACTCAACCACAGAGCTTCACATTCAGAAGGAAGGAGGGCGTGGCCCCTGCCCCTTCGGCCCTGGACGATTGTGGGACGCAGGCTGTTGGAAGAAGGCATTCGTGGTGAAATGTGTGGGTCCCGCCTCACTTCTCCTGGAGGAGATGCAGAAAGAGGAAAGTGCTTTCACTAAGCTGAAGAGAATACAGAAGGCAGAGCGTTCACATCATGTTCTCTATATACCCCCACCCCTTAGTCACTTAGTAGCTCTCTCATTTATCAGATCGACTGTTGGGGTATCATAGAACTTGTGTTCAAGTAACCCCAATTTTACTTAAAAATGGCCCCAAAGCCACTCACAGAACTTTTATTGCAGTATATTGTTAAAATGGTTCTATTTTATTATTCTCAGTCTCCTGCTGGGCCTAATTTATAAGTTAAACTTTATCATAGGTACATTTGTATGTATGGGGAAAAGCATAGTAGATGAAGTTTGGTTGACAAGGTTTGGTGCTGTGCATGGTTTCGGGCAGCCACTGAGGGTCAGGGAAGGTATCCCCTGCAGATAAGGGGGGGAACCACTGCACTGAAATTACTCACCACTGACCAGACTGCAAAATGGCCTTGGAGGAACTCTGCAATGTGGGGCTGACGTCTGTGCACTGACTCCTCTGGGAATCAAACTAGAGATGCAGGATGGGAAATGATCAAAGCGAAACTTTTTGAAATTCCTTCTCCTGGGAATATGCAACCAAAATCACATTTACTGTGCTGAGTGACCTGTGGGCAGTGTGTGCAGTAACACACACACATGCACACGCACGCACATCTACAGAAAAACAAGGCAAAACTGGCCATGTGCATCCACATTTGAGTCTTGGAAGCTTTTCTGTTAAAGCGAAACATGCGAGGCGGGGCCTACGCGTCTTTGGACATCGTCACACACACCAAGTGGCCAGTCTTCACTTAGGAAAGAGAAACCACCTGTGGCCCACGGGGTTGAACTGAGCTGGATTTCCAGACGGCCTGCAAGAGCGCCTCACTCGCTCCACATCCATCCGTCACCCCAGCCAGCCCCAGTGGGCTCCCACACTCCTTGGCTTCTGCAAAACACTGGAAACGTTTGAATGGTTTGAGAAAACCTACGACCTTGGAACACGCTGCCTGTTTTCTTATAACGTAATGAGACGAAATCGTTGATCAATTCTGTTTTGAAGCCTAAGGGTGCACCCTGGGGCGGGGCGTAGCAGCCAGCCCCGAGTTTCCCAGGGATGGAGTCCTATGCTGAGAAGTGCACACACGCGGGTCATGGCCCACCGCCCCTGCGCTGGCTTGTATTCCCCGGTGACTTCTGGCAAAGCCCAGGCGGTTTTAGCCTGTGAGGCAATTTGTCTGAAACCCTTCCTAATAGGTTCCAAAAACTAGAAAAGCGGCGCTCCTGGAGTTAGGCAGAGTTGTGCGCATTCTAGAAAAGCAGACGTTAGAATCCTCAGGGAGGCGGAGAGGTATTCATTCGTCCCTTAGACAAATGCCCGTCGGTGGCCCAGGGAACCTAGGATGTCACAGAGGCTGACCTTTGCTCCCAGGGGGCGCGCAGTGGGCTGGGATGCTCAGCAAATGAGGAAGCGGCCCTGTGCTCGTACACGTGGAGACGTTTGGTGAAAGGCATTTGTGACTGTGATTTGGAGGGGGCCTCAAAATTGAAAGTGGTGTGGGAGACCCGCCAGATTTGGGGATCCCTCCCAGGCTGCCTCAGAGCTCTCAGTGCTGTAGAGGTGACACAGAACATATCCGTGTTTGTGAAGTGCCTTTGCGATGAGACTACGTCCTGTGTGGGCCACACAGGGCTCTCCTGCCCTTCAGGAATTTAAACGGTAGTCGGGGAGGTCAGACACGCGTAGGCCTGTACTGCGGGAAGCACTGTCATGTACACCCCAGAATACTGGTTCTGGCCTCCGGTCCCAGGTTCGTCGTCTCAGCTGTGTGACTTGGGGCAAGTGTCCTAACCTCTCTGTGCCTCACTTTTCCCATTAATGAAACGGCAATAATAAAAGGCATCACCTATGAACGTTGCGAGAATAAGCGAGCGAAGCCCTCAGAACGAGGCAGGCCTGATGGGCCCAGAGGCCTTCTTGCGGGCAGCCACGTGGAGTATCACACTGGCCCTTTACCCGCCTCCCTCCCCGCCCCGCGGGGGCACCGCTAACCATGCATTGCAGTCCTCCGTGCACAAGTCCATCTGCAGGGTCAGGGTCTGTGCTGCTGGAGTCCCTGCTCCTTGAAGGCAGGAGGGAGCAGGGCAGGACTGGAATGATGGAGGAGCTAGGGGAGCCGGGGGGCGCGGATGGAATGGTGGCCACGCTACCTCATCCCTGTCGAGGCACCAGCGCCTTACCTGGGACAGGACTGAGTGCCTCTCCCTCCAGGTCCTAGTGGCTATAGCAGGGGCCTGTCAGGGGCTGACCAGGGAGACCTGTGTCCCATCCCTGTTGGGGCAGAATAACTGACCACAAAGGCGAGGGGTGTCCCAATCAGCTTATGCTTGTCGGGACTGTGCCCAGGGCTTGGTGAGTGGTGTGTCAGCCCCTGGGCGGCAAGACGGCACTACATTCCATGTAGAGGCGAAGTCAGGTGGGGGCCTCTGCACCCCCAAAGCCCAGGCAGGTAGAGCCTGTCGAACTCATAGCAGGGCTGAGGGCTGAGCTTCCTTCCGGTGGAGAGAAGAGCAGGCATTTCGATGCATTCATTCTAGAAAACACGCAGCTCCCTGCCACTTCAGAAAGGTGTTTTGTTTGTGTGGTGTGAGACTCAAATCGCCTTTACGTCCTAAGTCAGTAAAAACTAGTTTGGCCAAAAGTAGGGTTGACTTCGGACTCTGGTGTGAGTCTCAATCCAATGTAATCGTGGCCGTCTCTCAAAGGCCCACCCGAGAGCATTCACGCGGACCGTCATTTCCCACAGAATTCAGAAGGGACCCTTGTGGGTTAATGAGTCCGGCAACAGATCCACTCGGCGTGGCCATGAATGTGACCTAGAGCCCCAAGGAAGGGTCCAAAAGTCCACCATCAGCTCCCCTTCTCGGTGGGGACATCTTTTAACAAGGACGGGGACTCGGAAGTCCCCTTATCTGCTCATGTAGGCTGCAAAAGCACACATCTCTGCAGTTGCGAGGACCATTCTTCTCCTTATTTTCTTTAAGGCAACACTGGATGTTTTGCTGCTGAGAAAAGCAACTGCCGGCCTCCATCCCTTCTTTAACTGCTTGGGAGAATTTTTCTTTTGAACGTTCAGAGGTACCTTCTAGTTTTGCTGCACTTGGCTCATGCCAGCGAGCTGCTTACACGCATACCTCAGGACTCGGTGCCAACTCTGAAGAACATAATCAGTTGCAAATGTTGCGGGGTGGATGACTGATGGACGGAGTAACTTTATCACTCCTCCCATTTTTTACTGTTAGCAAACTGTAGAAATCTCACAGGAGACCAGCTCCTTCCCTACGTCCTGCCCCCAGCTCCACAGTCCTTTAAAAATGATGAAAACGGCAGCCAAGAAGGATGGCTTGTCTGCGGCTGGGAGCGGCAGCCGTGACAGGGTCACGCTGAGCGTGCAGCCCGGCCGTCAGGACAGAAAAGTGTTGCACTGATGTGCTGTCTGTTTCCGCGCTCTCCGACGGTGAGCGAGAACGGCCTTCACCGCGCCTTTTCTCGGCACGTGACCGTGTGTCCCCCTGGTGCGGTCCCACGGCACCGTGGGCTAGGGCATCGCACCTGGCGCATCTGGAGTCGCCAGGAGGGGCTGTTAGGCTCGAGTTGGTTCAGAGACGATGCCTGGTCCCCAGGTCCCTTCCCAGGCCCAGATCAGAAAAGCAGCTCCCGGGGAAGCCAGGATGGCTCAGCGGGTTACGTGCTTGCTTTGCAGCCCTGGGGGACTGAGGATCGAATCCTGGCCCCAACCCCTGCAGACCCGTGTGCTAAATGGGGGTGAGCTTCCCATGCGGGAGGCCCCCAGCCCAGTGTCTGCCCTGTGCAGCCCCCGCCCACCTGTGTGGAAGGAAACCATGTCGAAAGCTGATGACAAACAACTGTGGAGACTGCTCTGGGCCCTCCTCCTCTCTGTCTCTATCTCTCTCTGTCTCTATCAAAAACAAGAAAATAAATCTTAAAAAAAAAAAAATAGAGAAGCAGCTCCCTTGACGGTTATGACCCAGCCCCTCCCTAAAGAATGTGCGGGCTGCAATCCAACAGCGATTTGTGGGCCTCTGCCCTGTGCCAGGCACCAGGCCCCAAGCAGGGGACAAGATGAGGATCAAGTGTGTGAGCTGAAGAGGGCAGCCCACAAGGAACCCGGCCGGTTGGGAAGAGCAATAGTCCCGAGAAGGGGTTAGGGCCCCGTTCCACCGGCCAGCTCGTGCCAGGGCGAGGCTCCTGCCTGTCTGAGGGCCGGTAGCCTGTCTGCTTGGGGCCTCCCTGGGCTCCCCACCCTCCTCCCAGCGGGGAGGCTCGGAAGAGGTCAGCCAGGCTCTGTGCTAGTCCCCTCGGTCGCTCCAACGACAGGCAGTTACTGTCACGGTCAGGAGGCCTGAAGTCCAAGGTCACGCTGTGTGCCGCCGGTTCCTTCTGGAGGATCCGAGGGAAAACGCTTCCTGCCTCGCGCAGCCTGGGCTGTGGCTCGCAGCTGCCTCACCCCAGTCTCTGCCTCCAGCTTCAGCCAGCCTCCCAACTCCACATCGCCGTGTGTCCCTGTCTATCCACACGGCCTTCTTCTGAGGACACCGTCATGTCAGATACTCCAGAGTGCCCTCACCTTCACTAATTACCTCTGCAAAGACCCTGTTTCCGAAGAAGGTCACGTTCTGCGCTTCCGGATGATCGTGACCTTGGGAGGGGCCGAGTGCTGGGAAGCTGGACCTGGCGTGTGGGTTGTGACCTGAATGAGGGGGCACAAGTCACCGACCCGGGTCGGCAGGTGGCTCTTCAGCATCCCAGCTCCGAGTGGGTTAGGCGCTCACTTTGCAGCGCCGGGGACCGAGGATCGAATCCCGGCCCCGGCCCGTGCGGACCCATATGCTGAACTGGGGAGTGCCCCCAGTTCAGTTCTCTCTGTGTCTCTGTATCTCTCTCTCTCTCTCTGTCAAAAACAATTTAAAAAATTTTAAAAAAAAAGCATCCCAGCTCCAGCTTTGGGGAAGTGAAAACCCCAGGACCGTTTTGGTTGAAGGTGTAGTTTTAGTACATTCACACAAAGGAAGTCAAGTCACAAGATTTATCACAGATCCCAGAAAGGGGGGGAGGGGTCACAATGAGGGACGGGGGCGGGGAGGGCAGTCCTCTGTCCCAGGTCCAGAGCAGCCAGCACCTTATGGAGTGAGTGGGGTGCAGGTCACTAACTTTTTATAGGCTCTGCTTGAAGTCATTATCTAAAAGGTGCTCCGGGAAAAGCAAAGGGGTGCTTGTGGCGGGAACTGTAAGCTAGGCCCTTATCTAACTGTCCACACTCTGCGTGTGAGCAGGTGTCACACTGTCAGATGCCTGGGCAGTGACTCCCAAGAGCTGTTTTCTCCTCATAGGGGACACCTAGCCCACCACTGTCTCTGTAGGGAGCATAGCTGGTGGCTCATGCATGTCTAGTCCAGCACAGTAGCTGTTGCTGGCGTAAGGAAGCGAGGAGAGGAGAGGAGGGGAGAGGAGAGGGGAAGGGAGGAGAGGAGAGGGAATCAGGGTCTGGAGAAGGCCAGGAATAAGGACCAGGACCTGCAGACTGCTACTGGGAAGAGCCAGGGAGTGTGAGCAGGTGATCCAGGCCCACGTTGCAGACAGGTTGGACACGGGGCAGCTCTGTATAAAGGGCATGGATGGAACAAGTGCTGGGCACTCGGACGCCATGAGCCCAACTTCCCAGATCCGCCTGAGAAGCCCCAGCAGGGAGAGGGGGTCAGAGCTCTTGCTGAGATGGCTCTCAGCAAACCACTCCTCTCAGGGCCCCTCAACTTCTCCCTCAACTTGTAATGATTAGAACTCTGCCTCCAGGCACCCTGATGCAGAATAAGGAGATAGCACGAAGTCTGCACAGTGTCTAGTTCTGCACCAACGAAGAGAAAGAGTCTATTCAACCTCAGGGTCCCTGCGAGGGGCGTCAAGCCGCTGCTGTTGCAGCGACAATGGCCGAGCCTCACGGCCATTGCAGCACGTCTGGGCTCTCTCGGAGTCACTGTGAAACAGTCCATTTGCAAAGGAACATACTTCCAATTCGCTGGAATTTACATACAGATGGGAGCCGTGCCCTGCTCGGGGGCATTTAGAAAGGCCTGGTTGTGAAATGACTCCAAATACAGGGATGTCACCATTCCACAGGGCAGCCGACCCGACTCCCGGGTCACCTTCTTCATGGTTCCAGTCATTCAGTCGATACCGATGTCACACCAGCTAAGTGCCAGGCAGTGTTCTGGGCGCTGGGGACAGAGCAGTGAGTGTGCAGGCGGGGGGCTCCGTGCAGCTTGCCATCCAGAGGCTGAGAGACGTTAGAGAAGCAGCAGCACACAGGGCCACAGGGCCCTTAGCTGCTCAGGAGAGAAGTTAAGCCCGCGAGGGGACTCAACCCAGGTGCCATGAGGCCAGGGCAGGGTTGCGGGGGGAAAGGGAGCTTCTCAAGACGTCGACCGTTGAGCGAAGACCTGAAGCAGGAGGAAGTTATCTGATTGGCATTCATCCTTGGCCTCAGCGTCCTTCCCTGGGGCAGGCGACTTGCTCTCGCATCAGCCAGCGAGCCCCACAGAAGCCGGGCGAGGTTGAGCGGGGTGTCTGAGAGGGGCCTGTCCTTTCCCCGCTCAGCCTTGCGGTTGGGACAACCCCAGAAGCCGTTCCCATCCCCACCTGACTCTCCGGAGCACATTCCAGAAAGTGAGGGCCCTCCAGGGCCCCTGCAGGGGTCTCCCTGGGCAGCCTGCACACCTGCTGGTGGGTCTTGGACTCGGCGGGGGGCTCGGCGTGTCCGGGGGCCGCTCTTCTTACTCGGGAGCCCACACGGAACTGCGCCTCATCAATTCACTTTTCAGCACCGAATCCGTCTTTCTCGTTTTACAACACTTTCTTACACGACTGCCATGTTATTGGCTTCAACCAGAGTTCTCGGTAGCTGGAGGGTGTGTGTGTGTGTGTGTGTGTGTGTGTGTGTGCGTGTGTGTGCGTGTGTGTGTGTGTTCCATGAACACCTGAAGGGATTACTCATAAAAGTCTGGCTTGAAGCAAACCCCCTTTCTTTCAGTCTCCACTTCTGCGCATGATGACAGAAATCACAGTGAGCTAGACATGTTTTTTTAAAAACCTACCAAAAATTAACCCTCTAGACACGGTGACACAAGGTAAAGTGGGAACCCCATACAGCAGACGTTTACTGGGTGCCTTGGTAACTGAGGCCTTGTGCGTGGTTTGGGGGTTAGAAGGAAGGAAAACCCCTTGGTCTTGCTCTCAGGGGGCTCACAGCCTCGTTGAGCATCAGACACATGAGTGTAACACGGAATATGTGCAGGGCATTATGGGAGCCCAGAAGAGGGGCAGCCAGTGCTGTCAGGGTCACCACAGTTAGGAAGGTGAGAACTTCACCTCTGTCATGTGTCCTCTTGGAAGGGGGTCCTCGATGTCCCCAGATCGTACTGGAAAATCTCAGCTCCTCCATCCCTGGGCGCCCACATCCAGTGACCAACCACAGGGGACACTTAATTCATCACCTGAGCATCAGTGAGGCCTGCCTTCCTCCATCAAGACAAGGTAGGAGAAGGTGGGGTGTGGTCAGTGTCCTGACCCAGGTGTGCCCTCTGCCAGAGACCAGACCTGGCCACACATGGGCCCCTGCCCCTGGCAAAGTCACAGTGGATTCCCAGCCACCCACTTTGCCTGCCTCACTGGTCCCCTTCACTCCTCCCATCTTTTCTGCTCTTCCTGGAATGCTTGGGCCAACTTTTTGTGGGCACACCTCTGGGGCAGGGCTACTACTATCACTCACTGGGTCACTTAGTCAACACAGAGATACTGGCTGAGCCTCAAGTATGCACCAGGTGCTGCTCCAGGGTCAGCCACAGAAACTAGACTCAGACTCTGCTCCCCCGAAGCTTAGAGACCAGCAGAGAGACAGACATTTATCACATCATTATACAAACAAGTGCTCAGAGAGACAAGGTTTCAGTGACCTACGAGGGCAGTCAAGGGCTGCTTCCTGGAGGAGGTGAGCATGAGCAGACACTAACCAGGGAAGAGGAGAAGGAAGAATGTGCCTGGAAGGAGGAACAGCATGTGCAAAGGCCCTGTGGTAGAGGAGAGGACGATGAATACAAGAGGCTCAAACAAGGCCTTGGAAGCTGGAGTTGAGGGGGCGCAGGGGAGCCTGGGGGAAGAGGAAGGCAGAGAGGTGGGAGGGCGTGTGAGCCTCCTCCCCCCACCAGATCAGCAGCCTTTTTGCAGAACCTGTTGGAGAACAGAAGCAAGGGGCCCACCTTCCTTCCAACACCATTTACAACACACCATAGCTGTCTCCTCCGGAGGATCAGGACAAGGGCAAGTGACTTCTCTGGGGCACGCGCCCACTAGCCAACGGGGACGGGCTCAACCTCAAGGCTTGGGGCTGCTCCCTGCCTTCACCACTGCTGGGCAGACGGGAGAGGCTGCAGGTCGCCCCCACCCCTCCCCGCCTTGCCCCAGGAGACCCACTCCCTGAATTGAGGGCTCATTAGTGTCAGAGGCTTGGCATGGGCACCGTCTCATTTAACTTGGCTCTCCCACAATTGATCCATCATGTGGGGACCAAATTGCCAGCCCTCCACGTGTTTCTGATTCCCTGCATGGCCCCTGGGCTCAGCCGAGCCGTGCACAGTGTCTGACAGGCTCACAGAGCTCTGGAAAGCCCTTTTGGAAGGTTCTTTTTGGTCTCCTTTCACAACCATTTTAAAAGCTTTTTATTTATTATTTTCTTTTTTTATAAGACTTTTGTGTTTTCCAATCCTTTGAAAACAGTCATGTTCTCTATGTTATTCAAATGTACTATCTCAAGTCGGTGAGACAGGCCTACATCATAAAATATGAGACACAGGGAAGCCAGGATGGCTCAGTGAGTTAAGCGCTCACTTTGCAGCCCCGGGGATCGAGGATTGAAACCCGGCCCCAGCTCGTGCGGACCCATATGCTGAACTGGGGAGTGCCCCCAATTTGGTTCTCACTGGGGCGAGACCCCGGCCCAGTTCCTGCCCTGTGCAGCCCCGCGCCCACCTGTGGAATGAAACTATGTTGAAAAACCAATGATGTGCAACTATGGAGACTGTTCTGCGCCCTCCCCCTTCTCTCTGTCTCTGTATCTCTCTCTCTCTCTGTCAAAAACAATAAAAATAAATCTTAAAAAAAATAAAAATAAAAATATGAGACACAGACAAGCATAGAGTAAAAAGTGAGCCTTAAGCCGGTCTTGTCCCCCGGCCCCTGTGGTCCCTGCCCCAGACACAGCGCAACCAGTCTCTAGCTGGTTTCCTAGCACATGGACCATGAATGTACTCTAAGCCACCAAACCTGTGGGGTTTGAACACTTTTCAACTTGAAAACGCAGGTTTCGCTTTAATCAAAGTTGATTTCCTAGGAACGTTCTAGCTTCAAATATCCTCCTTTTCAGTTACTGCGAGGCTGCTGGCCCGTGGCTTTATTGGAGTTTGGGGCCGGATCGCTCCTTGTGGTAGGCTGGGGCGGGGGCGGGGGTGGGGGTGGGGGTGTCCTGTGCATCCCAGGATGCTCAGCAGCATCCCTGACCCTACACACTCAATATCAACACCACACTGCCCCCACCCAGCTGTGACAACCAAAAGTGCCTCTCCATATTGCCAAATGTCCCATGTGTGTGTGTGTGTGTGTGTGTGTGTGTGTGTGTGTGTGTGAGTGTACACGTGCACGCACGCAAAATCACCTCCAGATGAGAACCACTGATTTACTGTGGCTATTTAAAATGTACTCTCCATCTCATTAGAAAAAGAATCTGGGGGCCTTACAAAGATTCCAAACGCCAAGGAGATTAAAAATAACAGTTTACAGATCGGCTCCAAGTTGAAAATCATTAAGCTTGGTGATGGATATATGAGGGTTCATTCTGGTGTGCTCGCTATTTTGTGTACACTCGGCTTTTTTTTTACCATAAGATAAAGGTTGACATTACGTTTGAAATTTTTCATGACAACAATGCTGAGTGCCTGTGTTGAGCGAAGGGTGACAGAGGACAAGGAAAGCAAAGACAGTGATCAGAAGGGGACTCGAAGCACATTGCTGGGGTGGATCTGCATCGGAGGTTCTTGCACTCGACCCCAAAGCTAGAACGTGACCAGTTAGAAGCATCCACATCTAGTGACCAAACAAGAAACCAGCGGCTCGGAACAAGTGCAGCTGCTTCTAGCAATAAAACTGGAAAGTGATGGTGTGAGGCCATTGTTCTGACGCAAAGAATCTGCAGCTGGAGCTCCCAGGAAGCGCTGACCAGAGTCAAGGGCGGGGCCTCAGAACCGCTTCTCCTAACGAGGATTCTCTAGAAGTGGGTCAATAATATAAGACTACCGTGTGAGGTAGTGACAGTTGAAGACAAGGCACTCCCCCTCCCATATGCAGGTCTCGGAAGATCCAGAGTAATCTGAGACTAAACTTCACGGTAGCTAGAGCTTAGGCAGCCTCAGAATTATGATCGCTCTCTAAACTTTTAGGAAGTCCCGGGTCACCACCTTTTTCCTGGAAGGCATCTGTTCAGGGGACCCCTGTGGGCCGGCCCTGCTGGCTCTTGTTCTGGCAGCTGGAGAGAGAGCTTAACGCCCTTGGAGAAAGTGACCATCCTCAGTGAGGTCACCTGTGTAAGAAGAGTTGGGGGTGCCCCTTCCACCCCTCCTACACCCAGGCTCCCAACAGGGCTGGCTGGACATCTCCTGGGAACATTCCAGCAGAAGCCAAACCTGGTCTTTAAAACGCTGAAAGTTCAGGCCACGATCCATCTTCTTGGGAAACAAACTACTCATTGCAATGACAAAGCATCACAATCAAGTACCCACGGAACTCCCAACTTTTGTCAATGCCACTCCCCTTTGAGATATGGTCAAATACGGAGTGGAGGCAGATACAAACCATAGTCTGAAAAAATACTTTGGCCTATGTTTTCCTGACTATTTCAAAGAGGAAAAGAGAAAAGAAAGATGGAATGAGCCCAATCCTTGAAGACTTGGACAACTTTAAGAGAAATGCAGCCACAATGAGGCCATCAACTTGGGGAAACCCCAGTCCTATGAGTGCCGATGAGCTATCAAAGGTGACATATTTAATGGTTGTCTTTGTTCTGAGCGGATAAGGGTCCTTCTGGGCTCCAGACATCCTGCATTTATTTATTCTTGATACCAGGGAGCAATGCCCCCCTAAACTTGGGGACCCAGAGACTGAAGGCTCTTTATTTAACCCAAGTGGGTCCCTGCCTCAACTTGGTCCCTCATTTCTACTGCATTTAAATCTCTACTTGTGAAAAAATCAGCCCTTAAGACTCCAAACTCCCATCGCTTGGTTTGAATGGAGAAAGTGCAAGAGAGTCGCAGCTGGTGAGAGGGACCGCACCGCCTTTCCCTCTCTCTCTCCCTCTCCATAGGTTTAAGAAATGCCTCAGACCCTGAGCTCCCTTCATTGATTTGAGGTGGGAGAGTCCTTGACTTTTCGGTCACCGAAAGCCACTCGAGCGTTTTTGCTTGGTCTCCACGAACACTGCTACTGCACCGATCTGCCTGATGTGTACAATCCCTCCAGCCAGTGAAACACAATTGGCACCCGCTGCAGTAGCTACGAGGATTAATAGCAGAGAGCATTTGTGGTTTTGTTATTAAGTTACTTTCAGCAATTAGTAAATTTATTGTCCTAATTGTTTTCACATGGCTGCTCTGTGCACGTCTTCCTTTGCCGTTGTCCTTACAGCTCTGCCCCTGTCCTCATATTTCAGCGTGATCGCTGCCTATCCCTCCAAACTGTCCAATCTCATCAAAGCTGATTCACAGTCGGGTCAGCAGGAAGGAGGCATAGAGTCCTTTCCGGCGTCCACAGCATATGTGGATAAGACACGGGGAAGTTTTGTTTCGGAACAGTGGGCATCTGAGAGTGCACTTGGGGGGGCAGGGTACAGCTGCCTGTGGAGAATGCACAGAGAGGTCCAAAGTCTCCCTCAGATTTACTACTTCTTCCAAATCCCCACTCCAACTGCTCTTAATCCTGTGGGGACAGGGGTGACTTCCTGGGTCCTGGGAGAACTTTGCTTTAGTCTCTGGGGCTAAGATTTCGAGGACACCCACAATCCAGCCAGGTCTGCTCTGGGGATGAGTCTAGGTGCCCAGGAGTCTTGGCTCCCCCGCTTCTGCACTCAGGGGCTGGATTCCTTGGCCCCACTTCATGCAGGACAAGCCATTGTGCTTTGTGCTGCCCTCCCTCAAACAGTGGTGGATGGCAGTGACCTGACCAGGTCTCCTACCGGTTCCTCGGGGCACCCACCACCCACCTAGCTAGCAGGCAGCACCGCTGTAATAGAAACCGGGTTGGCAGGAACCAGAAGCTGGTGCCACTTCTGTCTTCTCAAGTATCACCTGCTGGGTCCCCAAATCGAAACCCGGCTGCTGACATCCCAGCCAGAGCAGGTGTGGCTGAACACAGCAGGCAGAATCGGTGACCCTGACTGCAGGCAACTTGGGGACGTTTGGGTGGCTCAGTTTCCTCACCTAGTAAGTGGCCTCTATAACTCATATGCTTTCACCCACTTTTAGAATCAACTAGAAGTTAGGGCAAGAACGAGGAGAAACACCAAAGTGCTTTCATGCATATTAGGTTATTTCTGGCTTCATCACATGTTTGGAAAGGAGGAGGGGGAAAATATATATATTTTTTTATTTATATAGTATGTTACATATTTATTATATACCACAGCACAGTATTTTAGAGTGGGGCCAACTGCTGGGGTTCGAGTACCAACCTGACCATTAGCTCTGTGGCCTTGGGACTCATGGTCTCAATTTCCTCTTTTGTAAAATGGGCACAATGAAGTCTATGTCAGTAGGTTGTTGTGACAATTACGTGAAGCCAGAGTGCTAAAGCACTGGCCACAGTGCTTGGTAAGTGCTATCGGCGCGCAATTACACAGTGATTAAATTATAGTAACTCTTAACAGTTAGAGAGAGGGCATCTTCCGAGTGTCTGACGTAACTCCTCACCCTCTCCTGGTAACTGCTCAGATCACCCCCACACACTGTGTCACCTCCTTACTGCCTGTCTCTGCCCCCCTCCCCACCTCCACCCAAATAGAGGCTCCCTGAAAGCAGGGACTTGGTTCGTTCACCCTCCCAGCCCCTGGCACATAGTAAATGCTCATTAAACATGGGGAGCAGGGAGAAGCAGAGAATGGAGGAACAGCTGCTCGTTCTGGGAGAATCTGGGCTTGGAAACTGGGGCTCCCTGCACCTCAGAGGGGAGCCCCATCTCCAGCACCCGGTGGGTGGAGAGGGTGCCACAGCCTGCCAGGTTTCCACATCCCTCCTGCCAAGCCGTGCTCATGCATCCCGTTTTATGCGCATGCATTTGACCCTGAAGTGCAGTATGCAAATGTGTTCCCAGCCAGAGGGCAACGCGTTTTGCACCAAGTCCTGGCCAGGGTGTCGCTTCTGGAGAGAGCAGGACTCCCCAGGGCAGTGTGGGCTGCGGGAGGGACCGGAACCCACGGCGGTAATTCCACTCCAGCGCGTCAATTATTCATCGCGTGCCTGTGCTGCACACCCAGGCCCCAGCGCTCCGGGGCTGCTCCGGGGGCTCCCCATGGCTCCCCAGGAGGGAAAGGGGCGCGCGGTGCCCCAGCTACAGACCCGTGAGCAGCCATGACCCCGCGTGAAGCTGCCCAGGAGGGGTGAGTTCCAGGTGGCGGGGGGACGTGACCATCCCAGGTGCCTGCAGGAATCAGGCAGCCGGGTTTCTTCTCACTCACAGCCTTGGACCTTTAGAATGGAATCTTGTGGGGCAGGCGAGTCGCTCCAGGAGCCCACAGCACCAGGGGCTCCCCCAGAAAACAGGCTGTGAGGTCGGAGGAAGCTCCTCTGTGACACAGGGATCAGCTGATCAGAGGACAGAAACGGAAGCGTTCGTGTGTCCGTTTATTTTCATTGTGACAGTTTATTTTTCTAGGCAGGAGGAGGGCATGTGTGAGGTTTATTAACATGTCTTAGAAAATCTGCCACTAACTCCCAAGAGCTACACACACACACACACACGCGCGCGCGCGTGCGAGCACCTTTTTAATAGTTTTCGAGTCCCTGTGACTTTTTATTGCAAGTTCTTTCAAATCTTCCTTGTTTGGAAAGAATGGTCAGAGCGTGATGCGTGGTGAGCCCGCAACACGCAGCAGGCTGATTGACTGGCCAGAGGAGCAGGGTATCCTTCAGAAGAGGAAAACCGCCTGTCCGCACACTTCGGGTCGCCCCGGCTCCCGACCCGGCACCATGGTTTGCTTAAACCAGAAGCCGAGACGTCACCCTTGGTTTTCCTTTTTTCAACCTGAACGCCAAACCCATTAGCAAAGCCTGTCAGTTCCATCTGCAGAGTGTACACGGAACCTGTCCCACCCCCCGGTCCCTGTCCCAGCGTAAGGGCTGCGTGTGTCACTGCAACACCAGCAACAGCTTCCACTCTTGCCAATCAACTTGCCCCAGAACCCCTGGGTGGTGTTTTAAATCCAAAGCCACTGCTTAGAGCCACCCAGTGGCACCTCCTCCGCTTAGGATAAACGCACAGCTGCTTGGCCACCTACAAGCTCTGGCTGCGGGCACTTGCCCAGGCTTATCTTGGGTCATTCTCCTCTGACCTGCCTGGGCCACCTGGCGTGGTTTCTGCCCCTGGGCCTCTCCTGTCCCATCTGTCACTTGTGTGGAGGGATTGGGGGTGGGGGGTGCTGCTCAGTAACCCACATCAGCAGGAGAAATGCTACTATTCAACTGCACCCCATGTACATCCTTTTCAGAACACATCCACTTGTAATTAGATGTAGTTATATTCATAAACATGTGTGAGGGCTGTCCAGAAAAATAAAATCCCACTGTTGCCAATAGAACGAGAACGATCACGTGGCTGGATACTTTCCGAACAGCTCTCGTATATTTGTTTCTAAATTATATGTATAGACACATACCTGTGTCTGTTTGCTTGTATCGTTGCCTGCATCTCCCACCAGACCTTAGACACCATGAACGCAAGAACCTTGTCTGATTAATTCATAATTACTTCATAGTGAATTAGTTCTCCCCTGGCACAAGAACTGGCACATCATAGGTGCTCAACCAAGGTTCTTGAATGAATAAGTGACCCAGAGCTCATTCTTGCCACCCCGTAGAGTAATGTGAGCAGCAACAGGGACGCTCCAGCCAGCAGTTTGGAGTGGGGTCACAGTTAGAAACGTGGGTCAGAGAACACCAGTGGTCAGGCACACGCAGGAAGCCCCCTCCGTGGGGTGGGCAGGGCCAGGAGGGATTTCGTGGGACCTTCGCAGCCTCTGAAGCTATGCTGGTGCTCAGGGGCTTCCTACTGCTTCTGTTTCTGTCTATCGCTGGGTTTGGGTGACAAGGAAAGACAGAGATTTCACTGGAGGGCAGCTTCTTTCTCCTACTGGTGGGGGACCCTCCTAACTGCTACTCCACAACCTGCCCTACGTACAGGGACGGGGCAGAACTGGGGTGATGGCTGCTTCCCTTTTTCTTGCTAAGTATTATGCCTGTTCCTTGAACACAGTAACTTCAGCCCCAACCCTTTCAGTGGTTTGGGGAACACCCGGGATTCCAGAAGATGATCTGCCATCGGGTTTACGATATCTTTGGATGATCTATAAATGCTGGACTTCTGTATACCTCTTCCCAAGCTACTGTGAACATTTTCAAACACACAGCAAAGATCAAAGAACAACGGGAGACTATCAGCCTGAGTGTAGCAGTCACTTACATTTTGCCATATTGGTTCTCTTTCTTTTTCTGCATCTATGTGATCATATACATATTTATATATACACACAAGTATGCTTTGTTTTGTTTTATCCATTTAAAAGTAAATTGAAAACAATCATGACACTTCACAGTACATATTAATATTTCAGTGTCCCAAGGACATTCTCTTATACATCCACAAGACCATTATCACACCTATTAAAATTATCTTGAATTGAACAGCATTCACTATCCAGTCATATTAATCCTTTCACAGCTGCAGCAAAAATGTCTTATAGAGCTGTTTGGTGTTTAAGATCCAGTCAAAGTTGAGCGTGTTGGTTGTTGTTTCTCTTTTTCTCTTTTAAGCCAGACCCGTCCCCCAGCCTAGCTGTTCTGGCTTTAGGTTTCGAACTGCCCAGTCAGTTGTGTTATAGGAAGGCCCGTGTTCTGGATTGGTCCTGGCTGTGATTCGTTTCTGGTTGAGCAATATTAACAATAATTGTTTAATGTGCCAGACTGTGCCCGTCTCTGCCAGTGGTGCATTTTCTCCAGATACGGGGCTTACGGATACACTGCTCAAGAATTTATGGCAGTTCACAATAAAAAAGAAATTCTGTTGAGTAAAAAGGAAAATGTTTTTTTCACATGAAGGAGGATGGCAGACGAGACGGAGGGGACAAAAATATGCCATAAACATAAATTATGTGGTTAGTGTAACTAACCATGAGCTCTCACTCTGAGGTTTCGGGTTGCCAAAGCAAAATAGGAAACAAGAGTTTTAAAATCATCTTCAGGAAACAGGAACTGCACTCGTACTAGATTTATGAAATTAATTTGTCCCCTGGGCCCTTAGACAACCAACATCAAACAAAACAAGGAGCACTGCAATAGCTCCATAAATGGTTCAGGGACATTCCTCATTGAGCCGCTTCTGTAACCCAGAAGGCCCGTGCAAGGGCGCACATTAAAGGGTGACGTCATTTTTAAAAATGAGTCCAGTCTAGATAAACTGATTTCGGCCTCTAAGCTGATACAGGGAGGGAGACAGGTGGCCGGCCGTGCGGATGCGTCAGCCGCTGGGCCCTGGCTCTGGTCCTCTGTTCCCCACTGTCTCTGCTGGACACCCCTGGATAATAGCTTGTCAGCTACATATTAGATGTCATAGAAATTTGGGGCAGTAGAGAGAAGAATTTCCCATGATCCCCTTGCTCCTGAAAGTCAACAAAGTCACTTGTTCAGAAAGACTCTCCTTGAACCCTCCATTCAACCCCGGGGCCCCTGCTTATTCCCTTCCACCATAGAATGTGTGGTTATACATGTATTTATATTTAGATGTATATGTACAAACACATCATCTACAGCTGTAGTCCTTCCCGGTCTTTAAAGATTTTTTTTTTCATGTCTATAAACATAATGTGTATACAAATTTGTACCTTTTCTCTCTTAATTTTGTATCATGTGCTTTTTTCCATTACCCCTTACAAAGTCATTTTTTTTTTTTAAAGATTTATTTAGAAAGTGAGACAGAGACAGAGAGAAGGGGGAAAGCCCAGAGCAGTCTCCATAGTTGTCATCATTAGTTTTTTTGACATGGTTTCATTCCACACAGGTGGATGTGGGGCCGTGTGGGACAGAACCGAACTGGGACCTCCCTCATGGGAGGTGAGAACCTTCACCATCATCCTGGCAGTTGCCAGCTGAGCCACAGCTCAGCATATGGGTTATATGGGTCTGCATGGGCCGGGGCTGGGATTTGATTCCAAACCTCACTATTGCAAGGCAAGCACTCAACCTGCTGAGCTATCCCAGCATCCCCTACAAAGTCATATTTTTAAAAATGGATAAGTGATTTTCCATTGAATAGATGTACTGTAACTTAATTAACTGCTGTCCTGTTTTTGGACAGAGCCTATTATTTCTCCCTTCTTTTCCTCCTACATAAATCACACGCCTATGACTGTAACTCTTCAATAAGATCACAGCTCGCTGCTACCCCTCCTGGCTTGCAATAGTTCAGTCCCTCCATCACTGGGAGAAGGAGATTGCATTTCTTCTTGCTGTGGCTGCGAACGATGCCACCTGCTCACCTCAAGTTTTGCCAAGTTATTGAAATACGAGTTGTAAGCAGGAGGGAGGACATGGACCATCGCATGAACGAACCCAGAGCTGGGTAGCGTTGCAATAGTGGGACACACTAGCTGGCGTTGGCAGCTGCATTAGACGCTGCTGGTCCCACTGCAGGATATTGAGCAGGGGTGGTCAGGCCTGAGTTTGGCTGGGCAGGGAAGAGGCTGTGTGTCATCCTGGTGGGACTGTGCTGTGGTGATTCGGTCACTCCAGCCCTTCTCTGATGCATTTACACCTACAGCTCGCTGTGTATGTGTGTGGAAGAGCGACCTGAGGATGTGTGGGTATTGGCCACGCTGCGGGATGTGGCATGCATGCAAGTTGTCCGGAAGCCGTATGTTTTTATCATCCTGTACTTGTCAGGGCTTTGAAGTTCATGATCTTGCTCCAGCCCCCAAGGGGACTGTCCTGGGCTTCTTTCATAACTCTTCACAGCCGACCTTGGGTTGTATCCGTAGGCCACCCCCACACTTCCCCCAGGATGCCAGGATTCTAAAGAAATAGGGATTATGTCTTTTAAAAGATTCATTTCCATTAGTATAACTTCCGTTCATATAACATAAACTGGAAATGTTAAAAAAAGAAACCCGTCACCCAGTACACTGAACTGTCGCCATTGTTCCGTCTTCCCAATCTATTCCCATAGTTCTGTTGCTGCCCTGGGTTCTGGCTGCTCTTGGTCTCTCTGGCATAGTGTGACCATCTGTGTTGCCCCATGTTGAGCATCTACATAATCGTCATTTCTAAAAGCTCAGTGACAGCCCAGGTATGGGTGGGCCTTATTTAACCCGTCCCCGTGCTGGACACAGAACTGAGTCCATTCGCTGTGAGCGCCTGCACACACGCCCACAACACATGGGTGTGAGTGGGTTGTGCCCCATCTCAGAAATCTAGCACCTAAGAAGTGACTTGCACTGGAGCTCCCACCCAACCACATGGTGACAGAGCAGACCCCTCCCCACGCTAACTGTCCCCTTCCCTCGCTGTCCAGCCTGACCCTGGTGTCCCCAGTTCCTTCTTCCCACACTTGCTGAGGGAAGCTGCGGCCAGATGTTCGGTCCTGCCGGAGCTCAGCCCTGTGCGATTACCCACCGGCCCCTCTGCATGTGTTTTCCCCTACAGTTGGTTGCTAAACTCTGAAATCTCAGACCATGCTGAATTTACTTGTTTTATGGCTCAGAATTTCAGGAGCAGCACCCCAGATGTTAAACGTGCTAGTCTCTGGGTGCTAGTAAAATAAACCTTACTCAAAGAGGGGTGTCGTGATGCAAAGAGCTGGCTAACCCTTAGCACATTGTGTCCATCACCAATACAGATGATACGAAGGTGAGTCATTTGGTAGCGTGGCAACTTTATATGGTCAGAGAGTAAGGTGACCAGACGTCCCGCTTTTGGCGGGACAGTCTCGATTTTTAACAATTTGTCCCGCGTCCCACCGCGTTTTAAAAAAGTCCCAATTTTTGGAAAGAATGCACGACAAGCTAGGGAACGGCGGGAGATAGACCCAATTTTTAATCAAGAACCCCCTCCCCCCCAGTCAATGGTGTCCCGCTTTACCCATGTTAACATCTGGTCACCTTATCAGAGAGCCAACTGTGAATATGTAAGGGGAAACAAATTTTTCTTTTTTTCTTTTTACACAAATATAGTTCCGCCCATAACTTAAATATTTTCTTTAGTCCAAATACTGAATTCTCTTTCTCACCATATTCTCTAAAGACGGCCTTCCTAGCCTTTGTTTTTCCAACTCCACCAGAGCAGCTCCCAAAGTAGAGAACCTGCAAGATTTAGATTAGCGTCTCACTTTTGAAATAAGTTTGAAGCACATTTTTAAGGGCTAGAATGCTATCCTGATGATAAACGTCTCCACCCCCCCTTTGTTATGAAGTCATAGTATTTCCTCAGATGATGGCCTGAAATGGGTTACGTCAAGGTCACTTGCACCTGAGTTGGCTTCTGGGCAGAACCTAACTCACCTGACTCTCAGCCCAGTTGCTCGTGTGTAAACACTCAAGTGTTGTTGTAACAGACTGTCCTCTTTGCAGAGAAAGTGGCTTTTGCAGTTGGGCAAATAATTTTTTTTTTTTTTTTTTTTTTTTTTTTTAGTGTTTTAATGTAGTTGTCATAGCTGCCTGGAAAACTTTAAGACAAAAATGACTTTTCCATGAATTATTTTACGGACTTCTTCCTGTGCCTATAAACAAAAAGACCATGAGAAACCCACATTTCCTCGTTTGTGAAAAGAACAGAATTAGACTCGGTGAACTCTAGGTTTTATGGATCAGTAATTCTGTTTCTCCAGAATCCATTTGACTTTGAAATACCAAACCTAGATGTAGAAGGACATAATGTAATATCCTTAAGTACCATGTGTTATAATGAAAAGTAAATAGGTGGTTGATTAAATTTAAAAAGATATATTCTAATTACAAAAGTAATACAAAAAATAGTTTTCTTAATTAAAAAAAATAAACATTACAGAAAAAGAAAATTCACCGTGTCCCCCCCACCCCCAATCCTAATATCCTCCTGTCCTTCATAGAGACTCTTATTGGTTTGGAGTATATACATAATGAAGACCATTAAAAATGCATGTACAGACATATAAGACGTATATATGAGGTCCGCCCAGAAAGTATCCAGCCATGTAATACGAAAAACAGAGGCCTTTATTGAAGAAGATACAAGATACAAGAAATATTGTTCACAGGACAATGACGCCTCAGTCCCCTTCAAAGTAGGCACCTTGAGACCTCACACAGTCTCCCAACGTCTCTTCCCCTGTTCACAACACTCTGCAAAATCTTTTGTTGGAATCACCATCAGCTGCCTCGTCGTATTTTCCTGGATCGTCGACAGTCAAATCTCTTCCCTTTCAAAGGTGATTTCAGTTTTGGGACAAGCCAGAAGTCACAGGGCAACAAATCTGGGCTGTAGGGGACAGAGTCACCTGCCTTTGATGTTTCTTTCACCAAAGAACTGTGCTCGAGATGTTCCACATTCTCAGGTGCTGAGCTTGCTGCAGGTCTTCCTGAACGTGGTTCACTTTCGACAGATTCTCGGCCATCTCTGAAGCGCTGGTGCCACACTTGTATTTGCACAGCACTCATTGCATCACCCCGAAAGCCTTCTGAGTCATCCAAACAGTTTTCACGGAGGAATGTTCAGGCCTAAACAAAGTCTGATGCAGATTCGTTGCTTCGTTCACTCAGTCATTTTCACACAATGGTGCCTAACATCCCTACTGTCACATACAGTGAGGGCGTCATTGTTCACACGTGCGTATTCCAGCCCACTCGCCTTCACTGCCAGGTCACATCGATGCTACCCAAACCGTTCTCGTTATAGTGACAATGGCTGGATTTTTTCCCAACCAATACCATAAAAATCCCTGAAATATATATAACATTGTTTTTAGTGGGGTTTTCTTTCGTGTAATCTGTTTCACACCTTGTTGTTGTTTTTTCTCACTCACCTGTCTTGAATGTCTTTCCATGTTTATTGATGTAGATGATGCACTTACTTCTTTATTTGAACTGTTTGAAGATTTTCTGTGGTCTCCCTTCTCCCCTCCCCAGGGACGACCTCGACTCCCCCAGGTGCAGCTAGAACACAAGCTTTTCTCTGCTCCTTTCCCACTTGTTCATTCTCCAAAGCCCTATCAGCCAACCCCAGGCTAGGGGCTGTCTGCCCCTCCACCTATCAGAAGGCATCTTTCCCGAACCATCTCTAACCTGCACTTGTATCTGTGTTCACTTGGATTTTGCTTATGTTTTCAGTATATCATATGGCCTTCCCTCAATTATAACTGTAATTAATCTAACCCTGACCCTAACCTGATAAATACTATGCAGGGGTGGAAAACTTCCCTTCTTCCCTTCTAAGTTCTTTGGCTGGCCAGAAAATTAAATTGACATAAGACAGATTAACAGGAGAAAAATAAATTTTGTTTTGTACATACGGGAACCCCATAGAGACATGAGAGGCTCCCCAGCCGAAGCTTATATGCCATCCTGAGCTAAGGAGTAGAAGGCAAGGGTCTGAGACTTCAGGGGAGGAAGACAGTTCACAGGATGATGAAAAGGGCAGATGTTTGGTAAACAAACGTTGGTCAGGCCATATAGAGACATCTTTTGATGTAAAACGCTCTCTCTGGTCATCTCTCTTCCTGGTTCAGGCCCCCAACCTAATTTGTTTAGGCTGTTAAGGGGGGAAGGTAAAAGCTCTTCTTGAATCTATGGGCCTTGATTGTCTCCAGTTCAAATTAACCCACATGCCCAAGTAGCACCTGCTGGAGTGACCTGCCCTGAACCCCACCACTCATCTCTATAGCTGCCTGGTCTACCAGGCATCTCTGTGGAGACAGGCACCACCGTTATTAATGTTTGTTGATCTCGCCTGCACCCGTGCACAGTGCCTGAAATACAGCAAGTGCCCAAGGGGCACATGAGCCTGTCTGAGGAAACTACTGAGTGAGGTGAGGGCAGAGAGAAGGCAGAACTGGGCCAACCTGCCAGGCCACTAAGCGGGTTGGGGGGCTCACCCCCTCGAGACCCCACCTCCTGACACACCACCTGTGCTGAAATGGAAGCTGCAAATCAGCTTCTGTCCTGTTAAAAATAAACCCAACTCTATCTAGAAGTGTATGTTTTTTTAATAAAGAAAATACTCACATCCCTCCCAAGCCTACCTTTCAGCGAACACCTAATGCAAAGGCTTAACCTTTAACTGACATGCACAGGGTAACATAAACTAATAACGGAAATGCTAATCTTTTCTATCATCCTATCAAAACCCACCTCCCTGGGAGTTGCCCACCAGGGTCCCTGTTATTCTGGGTCCATGGGAGAAGAACAAGGTTCGAGGGCATGCCTGTCTCTCACATTAACATACGATAAATACTACACAGCACTATTTTGCTCTGCATGAAACATTTCATTCACTGCATTTATTTCATATGTTAGGTAATGCTGATAGTTTTAGACTCACGTACACAACTAAGGAATAAGAAAACTACTATTGGAAAATTCCATATCTCTTATATCGGATGGTGCTCATTTTTTAGACTAACAAATACAAATAAAAGATAATGGGAAATAGTATAGACAGATTTCCAGAGTGGTTCATTCCTTGTAACCTCACACAAGTGACCGAGGAAGACTATGATGGAAAGGGATTTGGATTTTTCACCTGCGGAGGAGGTGGGGATGAGATGCAGAAACAAAGGCAGCTGTGACTCGTGCATTCTCTCCGTGTGAGAAGCCACCACTAGATAGAAGTACCGACTGGGGAAATTTTTTTTTATTTAAGAAAACCCTTTGTAGGAAACGATACATCCTTTCAAACATGATGAATATGCCTTGCCTGTAGCTTTCTGCTTAAATTATTTGTAATTCTAGTGAGGAGGAAGCTTTTCTTTCTATTCAAAACAGCCGTCTGGATGAATACAAATGAGTTTATAAAAGGCTTGGGTTACTATCGAGGTAAAGTCCCAGGCAGGCGACCGTCTGCATCTCGCTCTCTCGCTGGACACCGACGTGAGCACCCTGGCTGGCGTTCTGCTTGGGCCAAGTGGGTGGAGGGCCATCCACCCACTTCACACTGCAGCTGATTCTGCCTGTGGTAGAGATGGGGGAGGGGAGAAGGGAGGAAGCCATTTCCAGAACCTTCTGCTGCTTCCAACATGCAGATTATTTCACGGAGCAGAATCAATTTACCAGCCAACCAGGGGCCCAGGGTGAATCCCTCATCTCCAGAACGAGGACGGCATGGGTGGACAGCTCAGGGGACCCTCATTCTTCAGACTCCAGCGATGGGGAAAGAATCCCAGCCCAGCTCCACAGCTCTGCCCTCCAGTGAGAACAGGGCTGGAAGAGACCTGCATCCCAGTGGGAAGAGCAGCAATGGGAAGTTCACTGAGCTGCTTCTCCTGACAAGGGAAAAGTTGGAATGTTCCAGAAAAGCAAGTTGCCCAGCACTTGACTCTCTCAATACACAGAAGTTAAAAGCTTGACATCAGATTTGTGGTTTCAGTCCCACCTGGACGGTGGGATGTGGGCAGGCTGGTTTTCCTCTCCAGCCTCACTCGCCTTACGTGGGAAGCAATGGTATAACAGTCCTTGCCCCGAAGAGCAGAGCTGACAATTAAATGGCTTATGTTGGGGATGTTCTTACCTCGCTGCCTGGCACATGTGAAGGGTTGAAGAAATCTTAGTTTTACTTATACGTACTTCAGTAATAAGGTTATCATTCTTACTCATCTTTCACAGTAATTTATTATTATATTTTTAAAGATTTATTTTCATTATTTTTGACACACAGAGAGACGCACACACAGAGAAGGGGGAGGGCCCAGAGCCGTCTCCATAGTTGTACATTGTCGGTTTTCGACATGGTTTCATTTCACAGGTGGGCGCGGGGCTGTGCAGGGCAGGAACTGGACCCGGGACCTCCCACATGGGAGGCCTGCCCCAGTGAGAACTGAACTGGGGCCACATCCCAGTTCAGCATATGGGTCCGCACGGGCTGGAGCCAGGATACAATCCTCAGACCCTGGGGGCTGCAAGACAAGCGCTCAACCCGCTGAGCCATCCCAGGTTCCCCTTTCATAGTAATTAAAGGGAGTGACAGCTAAAAAGAAAAATCACCTTCAAGGATGAGATCAAACAGAGAAGTTGAAAACCAAGGATGAGCTTATAGTATTGACAACATTGTGACAAACACTGAAGAGTAATAACTAATAGTTTAAAAAGTAAGAAATTTTAAAACCACTTTGAAGAAGAACTAAGTATGTTAGAGTCAGTTGGGAGGACAAAATCGGACTTTTTTTCCACTAATTTTTGCCACCTTCACTTCATGTCAGACTTGTGCCTAGAAAGGTGACATCCCAGTGATGTGACCAAAACCATGGAACTTGAGGACTCCTTCTAAAACCTGAGCTTAAATGTTTTAAGCAGCAAAATAAGCTTTTTTTCCCCCTCTAAGGAAAAAAAAAAGCAATAAGAAAAAAGGAACTTAGAAAATCAAATTTAGATGCCCTGCCGAGTGCCTTAACAATACAATTCCCTTTTCCTGCCAAACGAGTGGAACTGTTGTTTCTCCTATGCCCTCCCCAGGGAGCGAAGAAATTATTGCATGATAAGTCATTTATCTTCAGTTGCAGGTACAACAAGGATATAACCACATATTACCCAAAATGGGGAATTCATGTCACATTACTTTCCATCGCTGAGTAATAGACAGGAAATGGGAAATGTCACTACAAGGCTGGCTGGCCATCTGGTCAAAGCCGCTCTATGAATACAGCAGCTGATCTGCATGGAAATATTAAAGCAACAAAGTCTGAACCTGTTTGGCTTCTCCAGGGAACTTCGGTTCATGCATGGAAGGCAGGCAATAAAGTCCAATTATCCTGCACGGGGCTGCACAAGGCCTAGGAAAATTATCTCATGCAGGGCAACGCTAAAGCTAAGTATTTTTTAAAATAGCCATCAGTCACTTGGAGGAACAAAATCAAACAAACTGATCAATCTCTGAGGAACTGCCCATTAATCAAAAGATGGTGGTGAGGTGCTGGCAATTTTTCATTATTCCACGTGTCACATTTTAAATCAGACATGCTGACAGGGTGGTTGGACTATATGACATTGGCACATCCGAGAGGAAGGATGGTTAAGCTTCATCATGCTGGCCCAGTGCCCCTGTCCCCAGCTTTCCCGTTTGAAGGGTTCGCTTTCTTCTGATTTGGGGTGCACGACACCTGTAGTCGACAATGACCGTCATAAGAGGCTCTTACCACGGAGCACGGCAGAAACGTGGGAGAAACCCGGGGCTTCCCTGGCGGGCCTCAGAGCCAAGGTTTTGCCCCTTCAAGTCCCACATCTCAGGAGGCCAGCCCCGTGGGCCCGCCACACGGAGAAGACCTGTCTGTGAGATGCCACAGGCCACGCACGGTGGCCTTCAGTAGTCAGGTGCACTGTGCCGCCCGCCGTAGGAGATGGGAGGCCCAGCGCAAAGATGCCTTAAATTAAACGGCAGTGAAGTTCGTCTCGGGTGTCGTTGCTGGGACAGCCTCATCAGCGTGACGTGCTGGACGCTGCCTAGTAGGATTTAGAGTGGATTTGAATGAACGTACTTCAGAAAATAATAATAAAGTCATTCACCTGTGTCTATTCGCTCTCCCTCGGTGAAAACACAGACCTCCGCCCAGGTCCCACTGGGCTTTCAGATCTCGGAGTCTTTCTCAGGACCCTACTCTGCCAGGAAGAGGCAGCTGGGGGGTGGGGGGGTGGACTTAGATGAAGGAGCAGGAGTCCTGAGTCCGGGTCCTGGTTGCAGGTGTTGGACTGCATGGTTAGGTGCATCTCACTGGAGCTCAGCTGCATTGTCTATAAACTGAGAACGTTGAGCCCTAGATGAGATGTCAGCAAACTATGACCCGTGGGCCAGCACCAGCCCTCTACCTTTTTTTAAAAAATAATTTTGGGGGGAAGCCGGGATGGCTCAGTAGGTTGCGCGCTTACCTTGCAGCCCCGGGCCCGATCCGAGGATTGAGTCTTGGTCCCGGCCCGTGCAGACCCGTATGCTGAACTGGGGTGTGCTTGCCATGAGGGAGGCCCCGGTTTGGTTCTTGCCCCCCAGTTGGGCCCCTGGCTTGAGGGGGCGTGCCTCCCATGCAGGAGGCCCCCAGCCCGCTTCCCGCCCTGTGCGGCCCCCGCCCACCTGGGTGGAAGGAAACCATGTCAAAAACTGATGACGCACAACTGTGGAGACTGCTCTGGGCCCTCCCCCTTCTCTCTGTCTCTCTCTGTCTCTCTCTCTCTGTCAAAAACAATTTAAAAAAATTTTTAATTACAGTTGACATACAATATCATATTAGTTTCAGGCATACATACAGCACAGTGATGAGACATTTATATAACTTAGGAGGTAACCATCCTGATATGTGTGGTATCCATGTGACACCAGACATATTTATTATAATATTATTAACTACATTCCCTACGCTATACTCTACAGCCCAATGAATATGGTGTAAAAACCAATTTGTACTTCCTAATCCCTTCCCCTTCCTCACACGTCTCTCCCAACCCCTCCCATCTGGCAACCCTTCAAATGTTCTCCGTATCTACGGATTTGTTTCTATGTTGCGTGTTCATTTATTTTATCCTTTAAATTCCACATGTAAGTGAAATCATATGGCTCTTGCCTTTCTCTATCTGCCTTACTCCACTCACACGATACCCTTTAGGCCCATCCATGTTGTAGCAGATGGAAAGATTTCACTCTTCCGATGGCTGTGATAGTTCGTGGCATTAATGTATATAGATCACCTCTTCATTATCCATCCATCTATTGATGACCACTTAGGTTGCTTCCCTCTCTTGGCTATTGTAATAATGCTGCAATGAACATATGGATGCATGTGTCCCTTAGAAGTAGTGATTGGTGTTTCTTTGGATAAATACCCAGAAATGGGATTACTGTTACTGGGTCTTTCTTTGTCTTGGGTTTTAGACTTTGTTTTGTCTGGTAGAAGTATCGCCACCCCAGCTTTGTTGTTTGTTTATTTCCATTTTCATGAAATATTTTTCCATCCCTTTACTTTCAGTCTATGTGTGTGTGTTGTGATCTGAAGTGAGTCTCTTGTAGGCAGTAAGGGTCTTGTTTTCTTATTCATTCAAGCACCCTGTGTCCTTTGATTGGAGCATTTCATCCATTTATATTTAAAGTAATTGTTGATAGATATATAATTATTACCATGTTATTTTTTATTTCATATTCTCCCCCTCCTCCCACGCCCTCCCCCTGTGCCTCCTCCTTATCCTTCTTCAAGAAGTCCCTGTAACATTTCCTGCAATACTGGTTTGGTGGTGATGAACTCCTTTAGCTTTTTCTTATCTGGAAAGTTCTTTATTTATCCTTCGAGTCTGAATGATAGCTTTGCTGGGCAGAAGTCCTTGCTTTTCATCGCTTTGAATATTTTGTGCCAATCCCTCTGGCCTCTAAAGTTTCTGTTGAGAAATCAGCTGATTGTTTTATGAGAGCTCCCTTGTAACTAATTGCTTTTCTCTTGCTGCCTTTAAGATTCTCTCTTTGCCTTTCGTTGGCGTTTTAATTATGAGGTGTCTTGGTGTGGGCCTTTTTGGGTTCATCTTGTTTGAACCCACTTCCTGAGCTTTTATGTCTGTTTCTTTCACCAGGTTAGGGAAGTTTTCCATCACATTTCTTCAAATAGGATTTCAATTCCTGACTCTCTCTTCTTCCAGTAACGCTATGACGTTAATGTTGGTACACTTGACGCTGTTCTGGGAGCCCCTGAAACTATCCTCATATTTTGGATTCTTTCTTATCTTTCCTGTTCTGATTGGGTGTTTTCTGCTACCTTAGCTTCTAAATCGCTGATTCGATCCTCTGCTTCATCTAATCGACTGTTGAGTCCCTCTAACGTAGTCTTAATTTCAGTAATTGTATTCTTCATTTCTGACTAGTTCTTTTTTATGTTTTCTATTTCTATTTTTATGTTTCCTATCTCTTGGTTGAAAGTTCTCACTGCAATCATTGAGCATCTTTATAACCCGTGTTTTGAGCTCTGCTTCTGGTAGATTGCTTGTCTACATTTTGTTTAGTTTTTTTTTTTTCTTTTTCCAGAGCTTTGTTCTATTCTTTCCTTTGGGACACGTTTCTTTGTCTCCCCATGTTGGCTGCCTCCCTGTGTTTGTTTCTCTGCATTATGTAGAGTTGCTATGTCTCCCAACCCTAGTATAGTGGACTCACATAGTAGGTGTCCTGTGGGGCCCAGGGCACCGTCTTCCTGGTCACCTGAGCTGGGTGTTCCAGTCTGTCCCTTGTGTGGGTTGTAGTGGAACCTTTTGCTGTTTGCACATCAATGGGAGGGATGGACCCTCAGGCTGATTGGTTATGAGAACAGGCTGTGACTATAGTGGAGGAGCTGTGTGCAGGGGCTGACCCTATGGAACAGGACTTGCTTTAGCCGTAAGGACTCTGGTGTGTCATCTGTGGAGGTAGCTAGGGGGTGCTCCATCCAGTCTGAAGTCAGCCACCAGGCGTGCCAGCCCCCAGGCCTCCTGGGAGGGACCCTGCCACAGGTGAAGTTCAACCTCAGCATGTGCCAGGATGACCCGAGAAAAGATGTGCATCTCTGAACCCTCACTCACCCCGGGTCCAGTTCCAGTCCCACTGCGTGCCATGGCCCGGTGCAGAGGACGCTGGCGGGACATCTCCACCTGGGTCTTGTTTCCAGTCCTAACAAGCACCCCGATCCTGCTGGGAAGCAATGGTTGGCTGGGTCTGAATGTCACATTTGAATACCACATGGCTTCATTCACCCTACTGGGCCCAGGTCCAACAGGTTCTGGATATATAATCCCCGCTATCGCGTGGCACCCACTCTGACCATTCCGCTGGCTCCGGCCTCTACCAGCTCACGTGGAGCCTGGCTGGACGGGAAGAGCCTAATTTCTCACTGCAACTGCCTCCCCCGTTGTCCGCGTGCAGGTTAAAGTTCAAGGCAGGTGACTGTAGCCAGAAGCTTGCACCGCTCTGGGGGTGGTTACTGTGCTCCCAGAAGGCAATCAGCCCCGCGTTTTTTTTTAATTATGTTTTTTTTTTCAGTTATAGTTGACATTCAATATTACTTTACATTAGTTTTCAGGTATACAGCATAGTGGTTAGATATTTGCATAACTTATGCTGTGGTCCCTCCGTGAGTCTAGTACCGCCTGGGCACTGTACCTAGTTATTACAATACTATTGACTGTATTCTCTAGGCTGTACTTTACACCCTGTTTCTTAATCCCTCACCTCTTTCCCCAGCTCCCCGACCCCACCGCCCCTCTGGCAACCGTCAGTTTGCTCTCTGTGTCTATGAGCCTGTTTCTGTTTTCTTTGCTCATTGATTTTGCTCTGTAGATTCCAGATATAAGTGCGATCATATGGTATTTGTCCTTCTCTGTCCAATTTATTTCACTTAGCATAATACCTTGTAGGTCCATCCATGTTGTTTCAAATGGTGAGATTTCATTCTTCTTTATGGCCGAGTAATATTTCATTGTATAAATATCCCACAGCTTATTATTTAGGGTGCTTCCATGTCTTAACTACTGGAAATCATATTGCAGTGAACATAGAGGTGCATAGGTCTTTTCATATTAGTGTTTTGGATTGCTTCAGATAAATATCCAGAAGTAGAATTGCTGGGTCATAAGGTAGTTCTATTTTTAATTTTTTGAGGAGCCTCCATATTCTTTCCCATAGTGGCTGCACCAATTTGCAATCCCACAAACAATGCACCTGGGTTCCCTTATCCCCGCATCCTTGGTAACACGTGTTGTCTGCTGTATTGATGACGGCCCTTCTGACAGGAGTGAGGTGATAGGTCTGTGGTTTTAATTTGCAAGCCTCTGAGGATTAGTGCCGTTGGGCACCTTTTCAATGCATCATGCCTCCCCATTCTGTCGTGTTTCACCTCCACTCTCCTGTTCGGAGCGCTGCAGCGGCCGGGGGGACTGGAGCATCTCAGAACAGGCAGGCAAGTGATGAGGACAGCCTTTACTGTTTGTCACTTGGGGTAGTGCCTCCCAATCCACTGTCCATCCACCTAAACTGGGAAAATTCCTAGATTAGTTTTACAATCAAAGTTTAAGTTCTGAATGCAATGCCTTGTTTGCAAAAGTGTAGATGAGTACAGCCATCTCCAAAATTAGCTTAGAAATGTTCCTTCTCTCACACACACAGGGGGGAGGTGACTGTCATGTCTGTGGGACTCCTGGCTGAACTCCAGCTCATTCCCTGCTCCCTGGAGCAGGGAGGGTGGAAGCCTGGGGGAAGGACAGGGTACACTCAAGACAGTGCCCGGGGACAAAACAGGGTGGGGAGGGGACAGTCCATGCTGAGAGCCCTGGCTGGTCGCAGGCTTTGTCTCTGAACGCCTGCCTGTCTGCGGATCACATCAGCTCCCCTTCCCCTGTCAAGCTCCTTCTGCTCCCGGGAGAGACCAGGCATGAACACTCGGGATGTGTGGCTGGCGGGTGCCCAGGCCATGGGGGCAGGGTGTCCACTGCTCCTGACCTAGTCACCGAGGCAGACACGCTCACTGTTCAAGTGGTGACTGAAATGGACTGAGAAGTCGTCGTGGGGTACCAGCGACACCCCTGTCGATCTGACCTTGAGTACCAAAGGCTGACGTTGGGCAAAGAGAGAAATGTCAACACTTGCCTTCGACTGACCTCGTGGTCTGTGATTCATGTGTCGAGCTCCGGGACAGAAGCGTGTGTGCGCACCATGCTCTGCTGCCCTCCCCCGCGCATCTGAGTCTGCTCTCTGGAAGGCAGCGTCTACCACAGCTGCCTCCAGATGCCGTCTTCCTGGAGTCTGTGAACATGAAGGCAGCCGGCCGGGCAGGACAGCGCTCCTGTCTCCAAAGGCGCTGGGTCGGGGCGGAGGGCACGTCCTGGGCTCTGTTCCTCTGGACTTAGCCAGGCTTGGGGCAGGCGTGTGGGCAGCCCCTCCTGGGGAGCGCTCAGTGTCCCCTGCAGTTCATCAGCGAGGACAAGCGAGGACCTGGAGGCCAAGTCAGGATGCAGTCTGAGCTTCTCCTGCGGTCGGTCCTGGTTCGCTTTCTTTCACGACAGGCTCCTAGCCCACCAGGGAGGGTAATTACATGTTTTCTCGCTGAACGTGGGGGCTGGCATTGGGGAAGGAAAAGGCCAGCCTGGCTGAGCATGCCGTGTGGCTGCCTTGATGATATTGGACGTGAAAAGAAGATGAATTTTATAATCAGCGGAGGTGCCAGCCAGCCTGCTATTATCTCAGTTCGGGAATCGGTTTAATCCACCAAGAGGAGTGCAAAGATTTTGCTGGGAGGTGCGGGCCTTCCTTTCCAAAGTAAAGGCACGAACAAACTTAATATAATAACTTCATAAGGAATTCTTTTTAGCTGACATCTTGCAATTGATAGGAAATTCTACAGCCTAAGGGCATACCAGCCTCTGGCCTTTGTACATAAAATCATGTTCTCCCACATCATTTTTAGTTGGGAAATCACAACAGTGCTGATATTTTCCTTGAGACGTGGGGGGCGGGAAGTGGGGTGATAAATGCATTCCCGATCCCCGTTCCTGATGCGCCCCCATCTGCCGGCCTTGGGGCCTCCATGTCACAGTCTCTTCATCCTCACTGGGCTGCCTTCCAGCCCCCCACCCCCGTCCCCAGCAGTGACAGCCAACTTTGCTCTTCACTCTTTGTTCCCCAAACATCTGCTCACACAGATGTACCTCCAACACATGAAATATTGTTTTCTTGGCCCCCCAAAATTCCAAGCCAGCTACAGGACTTAATTTCAGGAGTTTCTTGGGATGCTGTGAAAATCTGTGTCCTAGCCATGAGAACATTCGGAAGCAGAGGCTGGTGGCTCTAGTTAAAGGCCGTATGTCTAAAGCTGTATTTCCGTACTAAATGGATAGTGGGCAGGCCACTAAGCTCCTGTGTTAGTGACCAGAAAGCAGCAAAGCCACCTTTAGGAAATGCTCGCACCCACCCCGGACCTCTGTTCTGTCCCCTCTCTCCATCGCCCCCGGGGGGGTTCCAGAAGGGGCCATGAGATAGCTCATGCTTCTCCTGGAGCGACCCACCCCCAGCCACTGCCCAGGGCACAGCCTGGTGGTTTGAGAAGAATCTGATCTGTACAAAACAGATGCCATTTTTAGACATTTTGTGGCCAGAGCCAAGTTTTTAAATCTTTGACACACAGCACCTATCAAAAAGAAAGCAGGTTTTTTTCCTGCTTCTTGGAAACGACAGCTTTTTTGAGGAAGCCTGGTCCTTCTCCCCAAGCCACTGCCATTCCGGTTGATTAGCAGCTGCTCCGGGTGAAGCATCCGACCTCATACAGTAGCTCAGGCCCCCCAGGGAGAGCTGAAAGGAGGGTCGTGTCCTGAGAGACCGGCTAGCTCCCCGCTGCAAAATGCCTCAGGCCAGTTAAAGACAGACGGCTTGCTTCCTGTTCCTTGCCCGGGGGCATGGCGGCTCTGTGGGGGCACCATGCTCTCGGGAGTGGGTGGAGGCGGGCGCTGCACGGGCCGTGCGTGGGAAGGACTAAGGTTTCACTTGGGATCGTTGTGGCTCCGGATGGACTGTTTAGAAGTATCAAGTCCTCCCCCCACGCCCCAAAGAAAGAGATGTTCAAGTCTCAGTCCCCAATACCTGTGCATGTGATCTTATTTGGACAGAGGGTCTTTGCAGATGTAATCATGTTACGACGAGGTCACCCTACAGTCCAGTGGGCCACAATCCACTGACTGGCACCCTTGTAAGAAGAGGGAAACGGGGGAAGCCGGGATGGCTCAGTGGGTTAAGCGCTCACTTTGCAGCCCCCGGACCGAGGATCAAATCCCAGCCCCGGCCTGTGCGGACCCATATGCTGAACTGGGAGTTCCCCCAGTTCAGTTCTCTCTCTGTCTCTGTATATCTCTCTCTCTGTCAAAAACAATAATAAATAAATAAATAAATAAATAAATAAAACTATCCTTTAAAAAAAAAGAAAAAGAAGAAGAAGAAGAGGGAAACTTAGACACAGACACACAGACGCAGCACGCAGGACCTCGGCCCTGAGACAACAGAGGCAGAAATGGGGGCGACGTATCTACAAATCAAGGAATGCCGGGGATGACAGGCAACCCCCAGGAGCCGGAAGAAGCAACTTCAGGGTGACCACGTCCCTGCCAACACCTTGACTCCCAACGTCCAGCCTCCAGAACGGGGAGAAAATACATTTCTGTTGTTTTAAGCCACTTGGTTTGTGGCCACTCGTCATGGTGGCCCCAGGAAACCGATACGCCATCTCTGATGTCTGTGGCCCTTGCATTTGCATCAGATGTCCTCGCACGACTCTGTACATGGTGAACTCTCTTAAAAGTATCGAACTGAGTGGTTGGACGGGAGGGAGGCAGAAGCCGCTCTGGCCGGTGCGGTCAGCGTCCGCAGGTTTTCTTCCCTGGTGGCCAGAAAGCAGCCTGCACCAGACGACAAGTTTTTGTCACAAAAAGAATAAGATGAGGAACTGGGGAGGGTTGTGCCAGGAGATTTGCACAGTTTACTTTCTTTGCTGTTTGACTTCCCTCCTTACAATGAGAACGTAATAGTGCAGTTACTTCGGGTAAGAAAACGTCATACAAGAAAGTCTTAAAAAGGAGAAAAATTAGCGACCTCCAGGTAAAAATGGGGTTTGTAACCGGTGTGGACAATAGCTTCCTTTTCAGCAGCCGCACTGGTTAATGCCCCATCCTGCTGATGTGAAGGTGGTGGGTTGAGAGGTCGGAATCGGGACCAGAGACGCTCACTGCTTTCACTGACTCTGAATTGGAGAGAAATAGCCCAGGAGGGAAAAGGGGAAGAAAAATAAAAACAGGTATCACAGAGCCACGCCGTGCTGGCTAGAGTTATGTGTATGATGCTTCCTGATTTGTACCTCATAATGCTCAGTACCAGCCTGGTCCTCATGTACCTGTGTGCCCCCCGGTCTCCATCTTTAGGTTCTGGGTAAATTGGGGCAGAGACTCTAGTTTGTCTTTGCATTACAGCCTCATCTACCAAAGGTGTCACTGGTGTTCAACCCGCATTTGTTCAATTAGACTCCACATTGCTGCGTTAAAGTCTGAGGTGCAGGAGTGTGGTAGATGTTTTTGGGTTTTTTTATCATTTAAAAGATTAAATTTGCAATTTTGCCTCATTTTAAAATTTTTGATATTTGAAAAGGGGTGAATTTGTGAAGCACAGGATGGGTAGACTGAAAACCACTTTCAGAGCAGAAACTGAAAAACATGGGTGATTGTATTAGTCATGAGCAGAACACACAGGATGTATGTTTGTATGCATAGATAAACAGAGGATAGATAGTTGATGATTGATAGATAGATAATTGATAGATAGATAGATAGATAGATAGATAGATAGATAGATTAATAGATAGATAATAGGGGAAGCTGGGATGGCTCAGTGGGTTAAGCGCTCACTTTGCAGCCCTGGAGCCTGAGGATTGAATCCCGGCCCCGGCCCATGTGGACCCACATGCTGAGCTGGGGTGTGCTCCCAGTTCAGTCCTTGCCGGGGCCTATGCAGGAGGCTCCCGGCCCAGTTCCTGCCCTGCGCAGCCCCGCAGTGAAACCTGTGGAGTGAAACTATATGGAAAACTAATGCTGTCAACTATGGAGACTGCTCTGGGCCCTCCCCCTTCTCTCTGTCTCTCTGTCTCTCTGTGTGTAAAAAAAGAAAAAAGTAGATAATAGATAAATAGATAGATGATAGATAAATAGATGATGGATAGATAGATAGATGATATATATGATGAAAGAGAAAAATTTATTTGAGGAATTGGCTCACAGGATTCTGGCAACTTGGCAAGTCCAAAATCTGCAGGGTGGACCAGCAGGCTGGAGACCCATGGAAGAGTTCCATTTTGAGTCCAAAGATCACCTGCTACCAAATTCCTTCTTGCTCAGGGAGGTTAGTCGTTGTTTAATGGGGCCTTCAACTGATTTGGTGAGGCCCACCCACACTCTAGAGGGCCATCTGCTTTACTCAAAGCCCAAAGAATAATGTTGTTGTTGTTTTTATTGTTAAATTTATTGGGGAGACATTTGTTATTAAAACTCACGTAGGTTCCAGGTGTACAACTCTATAGTACATGGTCTATGTGTTGCATTGTGTGTTGACCACCCAGAGTCACTTCTCCTCCCATCACCATATATTTGGCTCCCCCTCCACCCTTACCCTCAGGTAACCACTAAACTATTGACTGTGTCCAGGAGTTTTTGTTTCTCTGTTGCTTTCAGCTTTATGTTCCACATGAGTGAAGTCATATCGTTCTTGTGTTTTTCTGTCTGGCTTAGCTCACTCAGCCTGATGAGCTCAAGGTCCATCCATGTTGTCACAAATGGAAATATTTCATCTTTTCTTACATTATGTGTATGCACCACGGCTTCTTTATTCAGTCATCTATCAAAGGGCACTTTGGTTGTTTGTTTGATCAATTATCTGGTCACTTGGGCCCAATGAAGTTAACACATGACATCAATCATCGCAGCAATTGTCTGGATCACTGTTTATCGATGGCTGTGCCATTGACATTTGGGACAGAACAGTTCTCCACTGTGCAGAGCTGTCCCATATGTTCTTGGATATTAAACATCTTTAATCCCTGTCCAGTCAACACCGTGGTGCCCCTATCATTGTCACAACAAAAGTTGTACCCACACATGAATGAATGCCCCCACCCCGGGGGCCGGTGGAGGCCAATATGGAGAAGCGTTGATCCAAATGGCCTGGGACCACTGTCTCAGCATTGGCAGTGCCAGGATGGATGGCAGGTTTCTCAGGTGTCAATGCTCAGACTCTGCATGGATACAGCCGTTGTCTAACCCAGCGGCTGGCAAACGTTCTCTTTAAAGAGCCGACAGTAAATATTTTAGGCTTTGGGAGTATACAGTCTCTGTCAGAATTGCTCAACTCTGCAGGTGAGGCAAAATCAGCCATGCTTAATTCATACATGAGTGGATGTAGCTGTTATTTATGAACACTGAAACTTGAAGTCCATATGCCATTTCACATGTGATAATATATTACTCTTCTTTTGATTCTTTCCAGCCATTTATAATATAAAATAAGACAATCTAAACTTAACTCTCCCACAAACTCACTGCATGTTTGAACAGGGCTTGAATTAATAATGTTCACTAAATTAAACCAAATGAGATTTGAACAAATACAGAAATTTTTTTTTTTTTAATCAGCCGAAACTTTTTGGAATATGAGTCTTATAGAAACCCCAGTGTTTGGAACTCACATAGTATTGTACTAGTAAAATTTTACTTTACGAGTTCAAATGGATAACATTTGTGTATTGTGATGAGGATAAAATTCAAGGGGAAGTTCCAGATGGTTGTGTCAAGATGCTCTTTGATTAAACTGTCCAGATGTTTGAAAGAGGAGAAAGAAGGAAGTTTCTGTTCCAAAGCAGAACCACTAACAGTACCTAGCGGTAATTTATATTCTTATTCATAAATATAAAAGTCAGGCAAGATGCATCAAACGCTTACAATAAATGACACGTTCAATACCGTGATTGGGCCCATCACCAGGTGCTTTCACACAATTGGTCTCCGCGGCTGTGCCAAGAGCAGGTTGTAGCTGGGCTCTCACAGGTGTATGTGAGGGAGCTAAAGCAAATCTGAACTTTTAATTTATTTTTTTCATTGCTTTTGACAGAGAGAGAGAGACAGAGACAGAGAGAGAGAACTGAACTGGGGACACTCCCCAGTTCAGCATATGGGTTCACACAGGCCGGGGCCGGGATTCGATCCTCGGTCCCCGGGGCTGCAAAGCAAGCGCTTAACCCACTGAGCCATCCGGCTTCCCTGAACTTTTAAATGATCAGTGCACGAGATACAAACCTTCTAACCACTGGCCTGTTTGCAGTAGATGCCCACTCCCTCAGAGAGATGCTAGAAGCAGCTCCACTCCCCGGTGGGCACAGGGAGATGCAGGAAGGAAGCCCAATTACCACACATGGGGTGTCTCCAAGGAATGAACAGTCGGTGCATTTTTGAGCTTCTGGGTGTTTGTAGAATTTTTATTACAGTTTTTTAATAATTATATATTTTTTAATTTTTTAACTAGTGGTACAAGTGCATGTTAACATGAAACAGTATTTTAACCTTTTTAAGTGTAGAATTCATGACATAAAAAGTATATTCATATTGTACTTTGTCATCATCCCAAACAGAAACTCTGCACTCGTTAAAAAATATCTCCGTATTCCTCCCTCTCCAGCACCTGACAACCACAACCTACTTTCTGTCTCTATGAATGTGACCATTCTAAGTAGCTCACATACACGGAATCATACGGTATCTGTCCTTTTGTGACTGGCTTATTTCACTTGGCACAAAGTTTTTAAGGTTCATCCATGCTGTTGTACGCCGCAGAACTGCATCCTTTCTTCAGCTTAAATACTATTCCATTGTGTGGATGGACCACATTTGGAGTGTCTGTTCATCCATCGATGGGCATTGGGTTGTTCCCATCTTTTACTACTGTGAAGAGTACTGCCATGAACACTGGTGTTCAAGTAGCTGTTGAGTCCGTGCTTCCAGTTCCCTGGGACATGTGTTGGGAGTGGAATTGCTAGGCCTTGCGGGAGTCCTATGTTTCATTTTTTGAGGAATCTCCATCCTGTTTTCCACAATGGCTGTACCGTTTTACATTCCCACCAGCAGTGCCCAAGGGTTCCAATGTCTCCACGCCCTCATCAACACTTGTCTTCTGTTTCTCATTTTTGTTTCATTTTATACAACAGCCATCTTGATGGGTGTGAATTGGGAAAAAGTATATATATTTTTTATTTTTATTGTCTTTTTGTTTTTTTTTTAATTTTTTTTTTTTTATTGTTTTTGACAGAGAGAGAGAGAGAGAGAGAGAGAGAGAGAGAGAGAGAACTGAGCTGGGGGCACTCCCCAGTTCAGCACATGGGTTTGCACAGGCAGGGACTGGGATTTGATCCTTGGTCCCCGGGGCTGCAAAGTGAGCGCTTAACCCACTGAGCCATCCCGGCTTCCCTATTTTTATTGTTTTTGACAGAGAGAAAGAGAGATACAGAGACAGAGAGAAGGGGGAGGGCCTCGAACAGTCTCCATAGTTGCACATCATTGGTTTTTCCACATAGTTTCATTCCACGGGTGGGTGCAGGTCTGCACAGGGCAGGAAATGGGCCGGGGTCTCACTCCCATTAAAACTGAATTGGGGGCACTCCCCAGTTCAGCATATGGGTCCACACGGGCCGGGGCTGGGATTCGATCCTCAGTCCCCGGGGCTGCAAAGTGAGCGCTTAACCCACTGAGCCATCCCGGCTTCCCCTGGGAAAATATTTTAATGAGATTGGTGTAGAGCATCTTTAGACCCTGAAGCCCTCACGTCACTATAAGTGCCACCGATCAACTTCAAAGCGGAGGCTGGGTTTTTGACCCCCTCTCAGAGTTTGTGACTTAAGAAGAAAGCCTTCCTTAACTTCACTCCAAGAAGTGAGGGGGTGACTGATTTCAACCTGAGGGTGATACCCGAAAAGGAAACAGGTATCTCTATACAAGGGCTGGTGTTCAGAACCCCTGTAGAAACCAGCCACCCCCTGCTCCAGGAGCAAGTTAAACGAGAAATCTCTACCCCCACCTCTGTCACATGCCCAGGTAGCTCCCTAAGGCACAAGATGGCTGCCACGCTACCAGCAATCACATCCAGACACTGTGATAGCCAGTGGACGGAAAGAGAGGTGCTCTATGCCCTTCAATCCTCTCTTTAAGCACAAAAGCTTTACCCAGCAGCTCCTTGGACATCCCCTTAAATCTCATTGGCCCTGATTGTCTCACGTGATCAGAGGCATGCGACCACCATGATGATATGGTTTTTTCAGGTATCAGCTAAGACACATGCACCCATTCCTGAGCAAAACTGGGTTCTGAAGACAAGGAGAAAGGGAAGGAAGTTGCAGAGTGTGTGAGGCCCCCACACTTGCTTTGGGGGTCACCCGCTTGGTATTCCTCATGTGCTTGCTTTGTTATATGTTTCACTCTTTTCTTTTTTACGTGAGAACAATCAATAGTTTTTGTTCTAAATAATGTATCCAACACTGACATATGTGGAATACAAATATGACAGGTGTCATATTTCACTGTCCATCCCAGGAGGAAGCTTTTCTCCATTTCGGGTGAGCTCTCTCCCTGTCCCCCTTATGTGCTTCCATGTGTTCATACACACATAGGTGCTTTGCTTTCATTTTTACGTAGATGGTGTCTTGTTCTGCCACTGGAATTGTCCACTTGGCTCTGAGGACTTACAGACACACTTCACTCACTTCAGTGGCTGATCAGTATCCCCAAGGGTGGATATTCCATAGCTTTGCACTTTAATAAGCTTTTCAATCTTGGGTCTTATCCCTCTAGTTAGATTATAAACATCCTGAGGGCATTGTTTCCTAGCCCCAAACACTTAATACAACATTTTCCTACAAAGTGTAAGTCAATTAATGGTTATTGATAGAAATATTCTCTCGCTAGCCACATACAAGTCATCTCAGCACTGCGACTACCTGGCATGGAGCCTCTCTCTGAGCCAGAAGGGACATGACACAAGTCTATCAGTTCGCCACTCTTCTGTCTCCCGACACAGTGACAAGTCAACCTGCCAACAAGGGAGACTTGATCATCTCCCACTGTTCCTTTGGCAACATTTTCTGGGCTCAGGACGGTGCACCGTCTCCATCTCCCTGAGCAGGTTGTCAATTCAGAGCGCCTGGGCTACTTGCAAAGAAAGTTACACATTATCTCACTATTTGGCTCACAGTGGAGTGTCGGGGCTGAGTTAACAACAGCCTGTGCTTCCTGGAAACCCATTTTAAGGGCTACTAATGGAGTTCACAGACGGTTGAGCTGGAACAGGTATCCATATGCCTACACACACACTCTTCATACTCCTTTCCAGGGTCTTTGAGGCAGTCGCAACTCCATAAAATGGATTACAACGGAACCTATTCTAGACCCTTTGGTGGGGAGAAATTACTTCAATATGAGGCCCTCACCTCAAAACAGACCCACCAAATTGAGGACAGGATGAACCTCTCAGGGCAATCAGTCTCCAAACAGATGCTGGCGTTCAGAGCCGCTGGTCGTGTCAATGCACACCAGCTCGGGCCTTGGTGGGCTCCTTGTACTGCTGAATCTGCCAAGCTTCCTGCAGTAGCCGGGAGAATTACCACTGTGAAGGAGCCGAGAGAAGAAACACCTGTCTCCCAGATGTGCGCTTTGCACTGGGGAGGACTCTCACAATTTGGACTTTAACAGACAACCTGGAATGATGAAAGGGAATCAAGCAACAGGAATGAGACTAGAATTAGTTTATGTCCCTTGGCTGATAATACACAAGAGGAAACTTTTTGATCGATCATTTTAATTAATATTGATTATGAAAACTCTGGCCCCTCCCACTGAGAAGTTTGCAATTGAATTGGGGAAATCGGGCATCCACATATGAAAATTGGACACTCTGTGGCCAAGACTAAGTAAGTGCCTATGATGGGTTCAGAGGGGAAAATCCATCGCAATGGCGATGCTGTGCCTGCAGACTGGGCTGTCACCTGCTTCCGTGTGCCCTGAAAGGATCGTGCGTCACCAAGCCTGTTCACGCACGAGGGTCACAAGCTCTTCTCTCTGGGAATGCAGACTGGATTTCCTTGCTGACTCGCGTGCTTTCTCTCTCTCTCTTCCTCTGTTGGGTTGGACGGTTCTCTACCTGCCTCCCTCTCTGCATCTACCACCTTCCTTACCTTGAAATAGGACCATCAAAGTCACTGATTACCCTTGTTCCTTGTCCCTTCCCCTCCACCCACTCCCTCCCCCTATTTTGTTGAGAAAAAAATATCCCTGGCAGACAGACAAGATAGAATCAGGAGAAAACCCAGATACCTCTCGTTAAAAACGGCGAAAGCACTTGTAAAAAGTAGGCCAGAGCACAACCTGAGGGATCTGGTCGGGGGTTACTGTGCCCCATCCCTGTCCCCTGGCACTGGTATCTCCGCACCCTATGTCAGTGTTTCTGGAGACAAATAGTTTTGCAGGCCAACACTGAATGAGGTGGCTGCCCACCTTGGGATTCAACAGGGAAAAGCGAAACCTTCACAGCAACTTGAAGTTTTCTTTCGAGAGGAGTGCTCTCTACAGTGTTTTGTTCACTGCTAATTACAGATGAGCCGAACAGTCCTGGAGAAATGGGCTCTCCTCCCCTCTCCAAGCCTGTCTGTCCTAAAGACACAGGCAGGGCCATGGGGCTGCCCTCCTAACGAGAACCGACTGCTCCTGCTAGTTTATGGTCTGGTCCACTTTCCCCATTTCTCCTGTGTTACCTTCCCAGGGGGTACAAGGCCCAGTACTCTGGACACAGGCCAAGAAGCCAAGAACTGCTGAAGAACAGGTCTCCGCTCTCCTACTGACACCAGCGACCACCCAGCCCCGCCAAACCCTATGGCCTCTTGCTTTCCTGATGTATGAGGTGGGTAGAATGCTTTCCTGCAAAAAGAGGACTCAGAGGGATTACTTAAAATCTGTAAACATGTATCATTATAATTATTGTTCTAGTTTCTAGTTAAAACTGAACTGGCCAAAAGGAAAGAAAATACCAGGGCTGCCTCTGAGGGCAGCCTTTCCGGTATTTCCAGTCTGGTTGGTGGGAGACTATCCTGGGAAGCTGCGTGCTCACTGGGCCTGAACCCACAGCGGTGCTCACCACGTGCGAGGGTAACCGAGAAGCTAATGGAGCCCTGGACATACCTGGGCTCTGGGGTTCACACCGTCTGCTGTAGTAACGGCTGCATATCGTGCTGTGAGACCCATGGGGACACAGCATGTCTACAGTAGGGCCCTAAATCTTCAAGTTCTTTGGGGATTGCCTGCCAGGCTGTGGAGGTGATCGGTGAACAGACTCTGGTTTCTGACCTGTCACTCTAAAACTAGTGCCTCAAGGGGGTGAGTACGACTTTTCTCAAGGGACAAACCTCTGGACTTCTGAGGTTGTTACAGAGAGACGATGTCCCTATGGTAGTACAGCTCTCCCTCTCAGCATTGACTCTGCACACTCAAGCTCACTCACACACGCTCCTCACACACACATTCTCTCTCCACCACATCTATAGCTTCTTCATGGGAGACCCACAATAGATGGATGCCTCAGGCCATTCACCATGGCTTCCTTTCTCTTGGACTAAAGAATTCTATCTTATCCTCACTCCTGCTTTCATATGGAAAACCTCACCACCAAACTGCTACCACGTCCTATTCAGCTCAAAAGTAAGACCTCCAGCCATTCTCCCTGAGGACTGGCCGCCCCCACCCACGGGGCCAGGACCCCCTACAGCTCTGCCAAGGAAGTCAGGAGTCACACGAGAAGCACAACAGCCATGCCCAGAGTCAGGTGGAGACAATCTGACACTGTTTAAGCAGGCGCTTTTTAAATTATCTGTTCAATATTGACTTAGAGGAAAGGTTGAGTGCTCTAAACAAATACAGGAAGGCCTCAACAGGAAGAAAGGCTCGGGATGAAGGCAGCCTCCACCTCTCCCCCACCTCCAGAGAATGCATTTGTGCCCACCCCCCCCCACCCCCAGCTGGCAGCCCCCTCTCAGCAAAATAAAGCCCCACAATCAAGGGCACCATCCTCATTCCAGAGTATTCAAATTCGCCTTCCCTCTCCCTCACTCTGTCCCCGGAGGGCAGCCTGGAAGACGTCTGCATCTTGCTACCATTCTCTGTGAGGTTGCAGCCCTTAAGCTGGCCCACCTGGCTGGTAGGAAATGTGGTTTCTTTTCAAGTACGCTGGGAGGCCTGAGGCCTCTGAGATTCCGGTATGGGGGTGGCTCTGTGCCTACAAGCCCCTTGCCCACCACTCCTGGCAATCAATCTGAGGCCTCCCAACATATGTCAGACAGGCCACGACATAGAAGGAGCCCAGAGTTAGGGAAAATTGCTCTTGTGGCCTTAATAAGCTTAATCCTGGCTTCTACCTTCACATGCCCTTCACATGCCCTTGGCCATGTCTCCCAGGCTTGCAGGGCTGCTTATGACACTCGTTACGGGGGCAAAGGATTTCCACCTGTCCCCCGTGGCTCCCTGAACTTCACCCTCTGCTTCCTCCACCGCTTCCATGAAGGCAACTTGAGCAGCCTGGAATCTGGCTTCGTGACAGCCAGCATAATAGTCTTCCTTTGTCTCTTTGAGTCCAGAATGATCACTCAAAACACCTTTTCCATGCAATTAAGGGTCAAATCTGTTACCATACACATGAAATGAGTGGCAGAAAGAGGCCAGGGATGCTGGGATAGCTCAGTGGTTGAGCACTTGTCTCACAATAGCAGAGTCCAGGGTTCGATTCCTGGCCCTGGCTCATGCAAACCCACATGCTAAACTGCAGCACAACTGGTAAGCGCCAGATGGCTCAGCGGCGAAGGGTCTCGCCTCCCATGAAGGAGGCCCCAGTTCGATTCCCACCCTGTGCAGGGTGTGGGATGAAACCATGTCACAATTATTGATGTACAACTAGGGAGACTGCTCTAGGCCCTCCCCACTTCTCTCTCTCTCTCTCTCTTTTTCTCCCTCCCCCGCTTCTCTGAAAACAATAAAATAAATTTTAAAAATAAAGGCCAAAGTGGAATAAGCAGGGCAGAATACACTCAACTCCAGGACAGCACTAGAAACACTTGTTAGCCGAGTGCGCTGTGTTGTAGGCCCCAAGTAAACAGGGACCTCCCCCACGCAGCTCTCATGAGCTGAGCGTGCAGAGCATGTGTGTATGTGTGTGTAGTAGTAGTAGTAGCAGTTATATATAGCTCTGTTATTTAGTAGTAGTAGTAGTTATATATAGCTCTGTTATTTAGTAGTAGTAGTAGTTATATATAGCTCTGTTATTTAGTAGTAATAGTAGTTATATATAGCTCTGTTATTTAGTAGTAATAGTAGTTATATATAACTGTTATTTAGTAGTAGTTATATATAACTATTACATAGTAGTAGTTATATATAACTGTTATATATCTATAACTGTTACATAGTAGTAGTAGTTATATATAACCCTGTTATTTAGTAGAGTTATATATAACTCTGCTATATATAACTACTACGGTGATGATTATGATGTCTGGAAGTCTTGGGTCCCCTGCCACACGCAGGTTCCACTGGGTGTGTGGGGTCCCCTGAGGTTGGTACTGCCCGTGACTAAGAATGTCCGCCGCCATGGATGAGGACAGTCTAGGAGTTGTGGTTCTGTTCTTCGTTGATGCCTCTTGACCCTTAGAGCAGGTCTGTGTGCTGCAACCCCCTGTTTCAGGTTACGAGTATGTCTTTGGCTGCCTGATAGTTGCTATTTCTCGCACCTCTTGAAACTCTACAGTAGGCGCTATGTTACCTATTAGATTAATACACATTTTAAAAAAGAAAAAGAAAAACTAAGAAACATATAGAGGGTGTGACAGTAGAAATGAAAGTGCTTCTCCCCAGTCTTGACCCTGGGCTCCAATTCCTAGAGGTGACTGACAGCTGTGAGGAGCTTCTTCTGCCGCATTTGGAACGGTTGGGCGCATGACCAAAATGCATATTTGCACGCTTCCTTTTCACGCTAATGGGGTCACCCAGTACCATGGCACTGCAACTTGCTCCCTTTCCTTACAGCTGTGCCTTGGAACACTTTCCATTTTAGGACTTGGAGAAGCACTTAATCTTTTAATGGTGCGCACAGTTCTATTGTGCGGGGTGCCCTAAGTTAACTAGCCTCTCAGTGAAGGACATTTAGCTCTTATCCAGTTTTTTCGTCTCACAAACAGTAAATGAGTATTGGATGTTGTATTGTGTGTATCTTTGCTTGCTTTAAGAGTATAATGTAGAACGAATTTCTAGCAGAGAAGCAGCTGGGTTAAAGGGTACTCATGATTTACATTTTGATCATTATTACTACATTGCTTACCAAATGGCCACCTCAGTTATCCGTAAATGGAAATCCGTGGTGCTTTCAGCTGCCCTCCCATCAAAGCCAGCTGACGTGGCTGCATCAGCCAAGAAGGAATGTCATTATGGAGTTCTCTCTGCGTTTCTCTTCTGAAGCTAACTATGTAAGACGTGGGCAACTCTGAATGGTTTCTTTTTCACTGCGGCCACATGAGTCTCTCTTGCCCCAACATCAATCTTAGGCTTGCTGTTTTGTGTATGCACTGGCCCAGGGAAGTAGCTGGGGGGCTGATGGTGTGGGATCTTAGCCTTGAAGAGTTGAGGGGCTCTTGGGGGAGGTGCCAACTGCAGACGCAAGAGGCTGGGGTCCCCAAGGTGAGCTGTTCTTAGGACTTCTTTTACCTCTCCAGTCATCCCGTCCTTCACAATCAAATGTCCATTTGAAAATTATTACAGTTAGAGGTTCGATGGGGTCATTGTTCTGGGGTTCGCTCCTCCATAGCTCAGGGTGGGCTTTCTGCAATGTTTCCCAAGCTATCTGGGGTGAAAGACTACTTTTTAAAAAAATCTTTTTCCAATCTCTTATAGACTGATACTTTGTAAAATACTAAAAATACTGAATTACTAAGACAATGAAAAATAAAGACACAAAACACAAGCCAAATTTCTTTTCATTAGATTGAACAGCCAAAATGACTTGGTTATATTGCTATACAAGTGTTGAAATGCTCATTCTCGGTTTCTGTTCTCATCTCACTGAAGCTCGGGAACAGTTGGAGTTGCACTGCTGTATGCACATTTCCAGAAGCTTCTGCAGGCTCCCTTCTGGCCCCAATGCCTCTGTTGTTTTGCTGGGAGAGTGATTCTCATCCAACAGGAAACATGTCCAGGTTTCAGCCCTGGCGGCCCGGGGTCAGCCTCTGGGTTAGCCCTGGGCTTGGGTTTAAGCTCCGGGCCCTGTGCTATTGATCCCAGACCCCCTCCCACCCAGCCGTTCCTGTCGTGGGAAGTAGGAACCCTTGTGTGCATGGTACCACGACCTGCTGTCTTCACATTAGAAGACACGATAGTCTTTCCTTCCAGTTTTACTTTTTATTTGATTTAAGTCAACATCAGCCTCCTTATTACTGTTGCTTCTCTATAACCCACTGCGGACAAGCGAAATGTGGAATCCGGGTGTGTGAGTAAAGGGAAGAGGAAGCACTTCTATCGCATCAAGCCATTAAAACGATTCAATTCCTGTCTTAACAAATTTTACATTCTGTGAAGTACTTCTGTTAGGTCTCGACACAGGGGAAATAACAAGCAGCAACTAACTTCTCAAAATAGGAGATTTTTAAGTCTTTTGTCTTTAAAAGGGGCAGCCCATTTCAATTTTAGATACTTGGAGAAAACTGGTTTTCAGATTTCCTTTTGGAGGCTGAAGTAGAAGATCATAGCGGCATCTAGTGGAAATTAGTGATATAATAGTTGGCATCGACTAAGCAGAAACATTAAAATATAGTTCATTTTTAAGTACTGTCTTTCATCAGTTAAAAGGCTCAGATGTTTTTCTGTTTTGAACATTTTTGAAATTGGGGTGTGGATTGTAATATATGGCATATCCTACTTTAATTTTTTTCTCTCTCAGTGATACTTATAATTGTGGACACCTTAGTTTCCTCAAAATATGATTTTTCATATGAAACTTTGTAGGATGTTCATTGTAATTATTTTTAGTAATATTTATTGAACATCTATTTTGTATATGTAACTCGTTGGCTCAGTGCATGTATTAGATGCAGTGCATATATTTTAATTGCACATATTCAAAACTGTTCATTATAATGTATCATGTATATAACCCTTATGCTACATTTATTTGTGGATATTTTTTCATTAAAGATTTATTTTTATTGTTTTTTGACAAAGAGAGAGACAGACAGAGAGAGACAGAGAGAAGGGGGAGGGCCCAGAGCAGTCTCCATAGTTGACAGCATTAGTTTTCCATATAGTTTCACTCCACAGGTGGGCACAGGGCTGTGCAGGGCAGGAACTGGGCCGGGAGCCTCCCACACAGGTCCCAGCAAGAACTGAACTGGGGGCACACCCCAGCTCAGCATATGGGTCCACATGGGCCGGGGCCGGGATTCCATCCTTGGACTCTGGGGCAGCAAAAGCGAGCGTTTAACCCGCTGAGCCGTCCCAGCTTCCCTTCATTCATAGATATTAATCAGACTTAACTCCACGAATTGAAAAGTCCATTATTGCTCAACGGTTCTCAACACTGGCTACATGTTAGCGTCGCCTGCAGAGTTTTCTAAGCTGTACTGGCCAAACCACACTTCTCAGATCTGGTCTGACTGGTCTAGGGATGGGGTGCCCACATTAGGAATTTTTAGAAGCTTCCCAAGCTTTTAAACTCTAATATGCAGCCTGGGCTGAGAACTTCTTCCTTCATCCAAGCCCGATGCTTTCAAGATTACATAGATGTTTTAATAGTGATAAATATTCAGTGTTTTGTTTTATAGTAAACAACTCTTATTTATTATAACTATCATAATTATGAATGCAAAGAAATTCTATATATTAAAACAATAATGGATAACACTAAATCGTACTCAAGAAAAGAAAAATTGTTCCTAAAAACATCACTTAGCACATCATCAAATAATGTACAACATTTGAATCTTACATACCCATTCGCATAGTGTTATTTGAAGTAAGCACCACAATGAGATCAGGGAGGCTGATCAACAGTAGCTATAAAGTTTACAAGATGCCACAGTAATAACCTTTAACACGCCATAACCCTCTCAAAGCAACGTGTAACCCCTAAAGAAGAAAAATATGTGAGACATCATTTTCTTGGAGTCCTAGGCTGAGCGTGAACTCTGCTAATTCCAGGAATGACCGCGAAGTATACTACACAGATGGTACATTTGCTCTTAACCTCTGGCTCAGGCAACAGTAGAATGTGAGACATCTCATCAGATCACAACAGGAGTCCGAATAGTATTTCATGGGTGACAACTTGGAGAAGGAAGAACTCAGTTCATTTCTGGGCCCTCCCGCTTGCTAATTTTGTCATCTTGTACAAGTCATTGAACTCATCAAATCTCTTGGTCCCCATGTGCATACCTGGGGTAACAACACCAGCTTCAGCTACTGCAAATATTAGAGTTGTTTGTAAACATGGAACAGGTCTGTCACTCATGGTCGTTTCTGCTTTTAGCTCACTGTGCAGTCAGGAGGTGGTGTTTTTCAGCATCTTCAAGGCAGCATACTACCATTAATCCCTGCCGGCCGGCCTCACCCAGCCTCCACAACTGTGGGGTGCAAGGTCGAGGCATGGGATCCTTGCTTCAGCAATACCTCGGCCCTTTTGGCTTTCCTTGCATTTCATCAAGGAACCCAAAAGATGGGCTTTTTAAACTCACAGGACGTTTTTTTCTATGCAGTGTTCTCTCATGGCTGAGTAACCAAGTTCTAAGTCTCACTTAAGTCTTCCTCTTTCCACCAAAAGCACCTTCTCCCCAGGGACAGGGGAGCCCGCTGTGTGTCCCTTCAAGTAGAGAGGACCAGCATCCTTTGACTGAGGCCCAGGCTGCTGCTAAGAGGGATTAACAAAGCCCATAATCGCCACTGGTCGGTCACAATGGTGACCCTGTGGGTGTGGGGCAGGACTGGGTCCATGTTCACACAGCAGAAACTATGGAAGAGAAACCAACAGTATGAAGGGGACCTTCAAGTAAGAAACACAGGAGTCCTGGGCCCATCCCTACAGCCCAAAAGTCCAGATTCAGTTCCATCAGTCTCAGCCCCAAGCGTCTCAGCTCCACCCGACACCCACACCTTTGAGCAGGGCCCGTGCAGAGACAGATGATAGTGGCCATTGTCTAAAGGTCCTGATTGTGTTCTGATTGGATCTTAAACTGTGTCCACCCCCCACACTAGTGTCTGTCCACTGTGCTCTTCACTTCTGTGAAAAAGACATGTGATGTGGACAGAAACTCGGTGCAAATGCCTCTACAAACCGGCAACTTGCCTCCCTTCTCATGTTGCTAATAGGGCAGGTAGGCCTTGGGTGGACTCTCTCAGCCCGCGGCTACCCCACTGTTCTTTCCTTCTTAAAGGCAAGGAAGGGGGATTCGGGCCGGGGTAGGCCCTCCTCAAGTGGAAAGCGTGCACAGTGCTGAGAAGACGGGGCGCTGAGTTAAAACCCCGCTCCCCACTAATTAGCTGGTCACTTGGGGCCACTCACTTAACCTCTCTGAGTTTGTCTTCTCATCATGAAATGGGATCTAATAATACCTATTACTAAGAGTTGTGTCCAAATTTCAGTGCAGATTCAATGAACACAATGAATACAGCAATTAGTCAAATGTAACGTGGCATCTATTTGCAACTTGAGAGGACACATCCAGAGGGATCAGCAATTTATTACTGAGAGGTAGTTAAAGTCTTTAAAAGAAAATATGTAAGCAAACTGGGAGCTTAAAAAATAGAGCATACTGGCTTCCTGGGAAATACCGTCGTTTTCCGTGTATACTGGTAAGACGATACTTTTGCCTAGAACTGTTAGACCAGAAATTGGGGGTCGTCTTGTACACGGGAGTAACCTGTGTATTGATTTCTTCGTGTTGGGTCAGAAAAGCAGGGGTCGTCCTATACGTGGAAAAACACCTTTGGGGGAAGCCGGGATGGCTCAGTGCATTAGGCGCTCACTTTGCAGCACCAGGGACCGAGGATCGAATCCTGGCCCCGGCCTGTGGGGAACCATATGCTGAACTGGGAGCTCCCCCAGTTCAGTTCTCTCTCTGTCTCTGTCTCTGTATCTCTCTCTGTCTGTCAAAAATAAAAATAAATAACTAAAAATATATTTAAAAAAAAAAAAAAGAAAAACACCTTTGGACCCGGTTGTAGGCCAGGCTGGAGGGTCGCATGGTAAGCAGGCATCGCTGGGCCCCCGTGAGAGGTCAGAGGCTACAGAGGCCCGGGGCAGCCGGAGGCCCAGCCTGTCCTCAGATGAGCCGCAGGCCTGGAAGCCAGGAGGGGCATGCACCACTGGGACGTTTCATTCCACGTGCCGGCCCTGCTTTCTGCTAGACCCGAGCTGGGCTCCTGGAGAAGGTCCTGTGCTAACTTGCAACCAATGCGCTAAAACGCAGGATCTTCGCAGCTAAGCCAAGTCAAACACCGCTGTGAAAACCTACCCTGCGTGGCCCTGAGGTGTTTCCCAAAGCCAAGCGAATACTGTAAATGAACAGCATGCTCGGCGTCTCCACCTCGGGGGGCCCACGGAGTCTCTGTGTGCAGCTGGGGCAGGCTCTGTTCTGCGCTCTGCCCCGGGGTCACTGAGGAGACCCCTCAGATGCTCCCAGTTCGGTAAGAGTGTCATTCTGCCTCGGGAAAGCACGGCAGCCCCTGAAGCAGTTGATCACCTAGGTCCTAGGAAGCAGGAGTCATCTGGGGCGTTGCCCTCGCTGGCTCTGTGAGTCGCACTGTCACTAGTTTGTCTTGGGCTCCACTGGAGCATCGAGAATCAGTCTTTATCATCCGTGTGTCTGGATCTGTGGTTCTCGCCTTTACCGTGCATAAGGTTCACCTGGTTTGGGGCTGGGGCTGAATTAAAAACACGAATTCCCAGACCCACCTCCTCCACGGCTGATTCCGTAGGTCTGGGCTGGGGCCCTGGGGCTTACCCTTTAACACGCAACCCAACGGATGCTGAAGCAGGCCGACCTCAGGTCCGTTCTGAGACACTCTCAACCGTCTAAAACCACTCGGGTGCACCCCCGCTCGTGTCGCATTAACATCCTAAATGCACTCAATCCCTAACGAGCAATCCCCAGAGGCACCCAGGCCCACAGAGCCAAACGGCTGCAGCCGAGCCGTGTTAAGTGATTCCTTGAGTCTTCTTAGTCCCTGGATTGTGCTGAGGGTGCAGAAGCCCGGGCATGTCACCGTCTGGCTTTCAAAAAGACTACAACCCAGCCAGGCAAGGGCTTGTTGGGACGTCACCAGCGAATCGAAGCGGCAGCGAGGAACCCGGAGGTGGAGGGACTTCCGCCATAGCAGCCTTCTCAGGGCCGGGACTGCCAGGCCACGAGACAAGCATGGATGGCGACCTCCTGTGCGCTGGCACAGGGACGTGATGGGCAGGGGCAGCACTGGGAGGAGGAGGGAGCGGGCAGGAGGCGCACAGCGGTCTGCCCAGGGCGGGGTGGATGGAGGGCCGAGCAGGGCCAGGCTGGGGGATGCGGGCGGTGCACGCGGTGGGGGGGGGGGGGGGGGGGGGGGGGGGGGGGGGGGGGGGGGGGGGGGGGGGGGGGGGGGGGGGGGGGGGGGGGGGGGGGGGGGGGTTCAGTCCTGATTAACTAGGCGAAGGGCCAATGGATGCCTCTCGAGGAGCAGGATATGAAGGGCTCCTTCTGGAACGGAGGAGAGCGCTGCTGAGACAGGCGCAGTCACGCCTGAGATGAGCTGTGAGGCTGGGAGCGGCCATGGATGAAGTCCACGCTCCCCGAACCTCAGAATGCGACTTTATTTGGAAATGGGGCCGTTGCAGATGTAGTGAGCAGAGCGAAGAGGTCATCCTGAAGTACGGTGGACTCTTAACCCAGCAGGACCGGGGTCCTTATAAGAGGAGAAAAGACAGAGGGGTAGTGACAGAAACAGAGGTTGAGGTGACATGTCTGCGATCCAAGGAACACCAAGCACCGGGGGCGACCACCTTCCAAAGCTGGAAGAGAAGCATGGACCGATTTTCCCCTCTGAGCCCCCAAGCAGGAACCAATCCTACCCACACCTTGACCTGGGACTTCGAGCGCGGACGTGATGACAATGTAATTTCCGACTTCCAGCCTCCAGGGCTGTGAGAGAATACGTGTCTGTTGCTTTAAGCCACCCAGTTTGCAGCTCTTTGTTCCAGAAAACTAAGGCGGGGGAAGTGAGGAAGACAAGAGGGTGAGAACACGTTTCTGGGGAGTGAAGAATGTCAGGGCTCCACACGGTCCGCTGAGGCCCCAGGGATCCTGGCAGGCATCGTATGTCCCTCCAGCGGTGTCCACCGAGGACCAGGGGTCATGCCCATTGGGCTCAGCAGATCCTGGACTCTCTACCCCCCGCACATCTTACTCCCCCTCCCACGTGTTTCCTAAACCGATAACACAGTAGCCACCGGCTTAGTAAAGGTTTCAGAGCCTCCTCCCGAAATGAAAGAATGTTTCTGGTTATGAAATGTGTACCAAGTGATGGTTAAGCACAGGCATGGCTTTTCCCTGTAGGTATGGGGTTGTTTCAAAGAGAAAACACAATGCCCACGTGCTCCCCCACGAAACTATAGTCCTGGACGTCCCGTGTAAATCCAGAGCTGGAGGAGACGGGAGAAAGAATGGCCCCATTCGCACGAAAACTCCGGGGGCTGGTTCCCCATGAGAGCCAGGGTTCCCTGGGCCCCAAACCAGTGCGTGTGCTGTCACTTACTTCCGGGGCCTGCCATCACTAATGTCACCTCTCTCTCTCCCTCCTCCCTCCATGAAATTCCTAAAAGCAGACACCCCAAGGGTGCCCTTCTGCTTCGTATCAGTGCTGCTCACTGAGACTGGGAAGTTGAGAATATTAGTCACCTCCATTAGGTGGGCAGATTGTAAGAAGACACCCCTGTCTGGGTGGCTGAAAAACAAGGGGTGGCCCCGCCGAGGGAGCCACCTGGGAGAAAAGGACATGACCCCTCCGACGGGGAACGAGGCTGGGCCCACAGAGCCCTGGTTGGGTTTCCGCCCCCTCCCCGCCGTGAGGTCCACGTTTGCACAGGTGGCCCCAGCGAGCCGGTGCCAATCAAGAACCGAGGTTTCCTTTGATCGCGTCTTGCTGGGGCTGAAGACCTCGGCTCAGGGGCGCTCCCCGCTTTCTGGGGGCTGCCTTATGCTACAGCTGCGTGCGTGGCTTTTCCTAGGCGGGAGGGAAGGAAGCTTCGCTGTCAGTCTCCTTCCCTAACGCAGCGTCCAGCCACCGCCTTCGCTCACCACGGGTTTGTTGAACTTAAATACACGTATCCCATTCAAGACTGAAAGTCTCTCCTTTGCCTCCATTGACCGGTCGCCCCACACGTATTTTTCCCACCGGTGGTTCTACTGGTCTCTAATGTAGCTCCATCCAGAGCAGCAACGTCCAATTCCACGTGGAAGCCTCCAGGGCCTAAGAAAAGGCAGCCTTCGTATTAGGATTTTACTTTTTTTCTTCTCTCTCTGCTCACACTTCTCCTGGCTCACAACAGTCATTCCCTCCCTATCAACAGCGTCCCTCTGCGCTGCCACCTCCAGTGGCTGGGGCTGAAACCTGCCCACCGTGGAGAACCATCGCTTCCATCCATTTCCTTTGATGTGACCGGGAAAACAGCAAAGGACATTAAACCACAGGCCCCACGAGGCTGCCCTCAGGCCTGCGCCCCCTGGAAAAGCTTCCCCGTCGCTGACCTCAGACCGGGAGCTCGGCTCATAACTCAGTCCTTGGAGGGTGGATGACACAGGCGTCTTGAGGCAGGTGGGACCCCGATGGGGGCGGTGAAGGTGACAGATGTGACTGCAAAGAGGAACAATGTCTCAGTGACATGACGATAAAATAAGGAGTGATTTCTCGGCCTCATTCTGGTCTCCCTGGGCTTAGGTCAGGCCTCGAGGGTGATGTGTGTGAAACCTTTGAAGTCCGGTGTGTTCACAGCTCTAGCTGGGCCGGCCTGAGTTTGCCGAAAGATAAGCGTCATTGGAGATACGAAAGATCAATTCGCAGGGAAGAGAAAAGAAAACAGATACGGCGCTGCTTCCTGTGAAAGCAAAGGAACCGCGGTTTTCTGGGTCTCTTTTCCTCCTCACTTGCGTGGGAGGGAGCCCTGAATGAATGGGGAGCAGGTGCCCTTAGGGCTCCAGGGCTTAAGCTAGGAAGGGGGAGCAGGGGGTGCTGGGGCAGGGGCTCCAAGACCGCCTGCACCCCGAGTTGTCCCCCTGCCCCCCAGGCTCTAAGGAATCTGCCCCCAGGAGAAAGGCTTCCAAATCCGCTCCGGGTGATTTCAAACCATGACACGGATCCCCTCACGGTTCTGGAGGCTGAACGTTGGAATCTGAGCTGTGGGCAGGGCGGTGCCCGGCCTGAAGTCCTAGGGGAGGGTGCGTCCTTGCCTCTTCCTGCGTCCAGTCCTTGCCAGTAGCCCTCGATGTCACTCATTGCTGCCTGTCTTCACACGGCCTTCCCTTTGCATGTCCTCTCTGTGGCTGTGTCTAAGGACGCCAGTGCCCACCCATCTGGCCTCATTCTGCCTCTGTCACCTCGTCAAAGGTGCCGCCTCCAACCCCAGTCACATTCTGAGGTGCTGGGGGTTAGGAATTTGGGGTGGGGGGGTGCACAGTTCAGCTCATAGCCATCATCCTTCATGCCAAGAGTGTGAGAACTCAGATTCGCTTCTCCCATTCAGGAGCGCGGGGGCCACAAAGCTTCTTTAGTTCTCTTCCTCACAAGCCCCTCTCCTATGGTAGCAGAGGGGACCTGAATTTGTCATTATTATTAGCTCCGTCCTTTCTGGTTGAAATAGTCACCTTGGACGGAAACAGGCTCCATCTGGGAAATATCTGTTGGTAGAGTTCAGCGCTGGGTGGTAATGTTTCTCTCCTCCCAACCCTCATGCCCAAGGGGGCAGCTGGGTCACAGGGAGGCTCTCAGTCCCCGCGGGGAGGGGACAGGTCCCCTGGCCATGTCCAGTCCCTGTCCAGTCCCTGTGACCGTGCTGACAAGTGTTCCCTCAGGCGCGTGTGGGTTGGGTCTGCCTTTTGGGCGCCCAGGGGATGTCCCTGCTAAAGACAAGGGACTGAGGGCCTAGCCTTGTGACCACACCCCCTTGGAGCCCCCACCTGAGGCCTGGTGCGGTGCCCCCTCCATCCCTGGCCAACATGGGTCCTGCACAACCATTGGCTCCCAGTCGGACTCTTGACTACATGCTGAACACTACAAGTGTCCAACCTTGTGGCCTCTCTGGGCCACATGGGAAGAATTGTCTTGGGCCCCACAAAATACCCTGACACTAACGGTAGCTGGTGAGCTAAAAACAAGTCGCAAAAAATATCTCATAATGTTTTAAGAAATGTTGTGCATTTGTGTTGGGCTCAAAGCCATCCTAGGCCGCATGTGGCACGCAGGCCGTGGATGGGACAAGCTGGCTGTACCCACTTTGGGGGCATGTGAGGATCCCTGGGTCACCTCCACACTGTAGAGGCCTGAAGCTACTTAGGAATGCTGACTGCGCTCATCCATCCCACCTTCTTACAACCACGTTGTGCTCCCCAACACCCACGCACCCCCATGTTGGGATGGGATCATCTCCTTCTGGGATTCCAAACAAGGAGCAGAGAAAATATATAAAACATTTTTCTAGGGGTTCTCCCCAGTATATTCAACTTGGGGGGCAATTGGGACAAATGTATGTGACCACTGACTCCCGTTCCTCAGCCTCCCTTCTCGTCCACACCCACCAGGGTTGGGAGAACCACGCCTCCCCCATCCCTCACGGCAGAAACTTGTGTGCAATGTCCTGCATTTCCTGGGTTATCAGACGCTCAGAGATCACATCTCCAGGCCTGGATCTTTCTGTGGTAACAGGAACTAAAAGAATCATGAGCATCCTCTCTTGCCCAGGCCTGGCTTTCCAGAGTGCTGTCTTGCTGAAATCACAAAACCTATATTGGATATCAGACACCAAAAACCGAATCTCGCGATTTCTCCTCCAGGCCCTGCCTCCTGGGGCAGCCAGGAGAGCTGTCGTCTCTCCTTACAGTCACCACCTCCGCCAGGACTTTTAGGGTGACCTGACCTCTCTGGGGAGCTGACCCCTGAGACCAGAAGGGTGGGAGGCAGGCCCCTTCCCAGAGCCTCTTCCCAGCTGCTCACCCCGACGCTGCCCTCTGCTCCTGGAGCGCAGGAGAGTCTGTCTCTTCTTGGGTGACAGAACAACCAACGAAACCAAAGCAAAACAAAACAACTGGCCCAACCGGTCTTCTTTCAAGATCAGTTCTGTCCTGCTCCTGGACCTCAGCTTCTATCACCAGGGCCGAGAATTTGACCAGCGTCTTGGTCCTAACGTGGCCCATCTCTCCCAACCTAAACAGCTCCGGCCACAAATGGGCTGAGTTTCCTGCCGTAATAAATCACCACAAGGTAGGAGGCCAGACACAACCCAACTCAGTGCTCTCCCAGTCCCGGACACCGCAAGCCCACAGTCCAGGCGTCACGAGGGCCTTCCACGCTCCCTCCGAAAGCTCTTGCTCGCCTCTTCCAGCCTCTGGGGGCTGCCGGCACTCCTTGGGGTTCCTTGGCTTGTAGCTGCACCAGCCCCCCAATCTCTGTCTCCATCTTCCCCTGACCTCTCTTAGTGCCTCTTGTCCTTCTTATCAGGGCTCCAAGCATCAGATTGGAGCCCACGTGATTACATCTACAAAGACCCTGTGTTCAAAACATGTCACACTCTGAGTTTCCAGGTGGCATGAGTTGTAGGATGCCACTTGTCCAACCCGTCACAGGAACTCGGGGGTCCATTCTTCCTACTGTCATTCTTGCTCCCCCGGTTAAAACCCTAGGCACAGAGGGGGCGCTCTCTGTGGAAAAGAACGGCCTCTCCTTGCCCGTTCTTCCAGAACGTTCCCTGTTGATTTGAAAGCTGTGGGGAAGCCCAGATGGCTCAGCGGGTTAAGCGCTCGCTTTGCAGCCTCGGGGACTGAGGATCGAGTCCTGGCCCCGGCCCATGTAGACCCATATGCTAAACTGGGGTGTGCTTCCCATGCAGGAGGCCCCCAGTTTGGTTCTTGCCCCCCACCCCATTCAGCCCCTGGCTCAAGGGGATGCACCTCCCATTCAGGAGGTCCCCAGACCAGTTCCTGTCCTGCACAGCCCCCGCCCACCTGTGTGGAACAAAACCATGTCGAAAACTGATGACGCACCACTATGGAGACTGCTCTGGGCCCTCCCCCTTCTCTCTGTCTGTATCTCTCTCTCTCTGTCTCTGTCAAAAACAATAAATCTTTAAAAATGAAAGGGGTGTGTGTGCATGTGTGTGTGCGTGCATGTGCCTGCGCACAGGTGTTCATGTGCACACACGTGTGCATGTGTGTGAAGGGGAGCAGGGACCAAAAGCAGAGGGGACAGGAGGGCACAAACGATGCTCCACATGTATCAAATGGAGTGTTCAGAGCAGTCCTCTCCCCCTGGGAGAAGGCCTGATGGTGCCTAAGTGGGTGTCAGGAGCCCCTGTCTCCTCGCCCATAGCCTGCTGATCTGTGGCAACCAAGGTATTCTGAAGGTGTTCCAAGCTGGGACCCAGGGACGTCATTTGGGGGCCCCCAGCTACTGTGGACCTAAGTGAGCAGTGGGAGTGGAGAAAGGTGTGGGGGAGGCCACACTGGGTCATTCAGTGAGTGCTGGCGGCATGCTCAGGGCCTGCGCCCGGAAGGTGCGTGCCCCTGACCGCTGCCTCCTCCAACAGCTCGGGAGGAAGCCTGTGGAGGCAGGAGCCTGGGGCTTGGATCAGAGGCCCAGGGCGGGGCCCAGATCTTTCTATGACCAGCTGTGAGGACTGGACAAGATGCCTAGAGATAATCACTGATGGCTCCCTGAGCTGTCTGGTGAAATTACAGCCCGTGTAAAAGCACTTGGTCAATCACAGGGCGTGACGTGCAGCGTCAGTGGACCTCCTGTGCATCCAGGGGGTGGCAATTAGGAGGCGTCCGGAACGGCAGGGGGGTGAACCGGCAGTCTTCTCCGGGCCCCCCGGGACACCACCCTACTCCCCAGGCCCCGCCTCTTCATGTGACAGACAGCCGGGCCTGCCCGCCCCGGACTGAGCGGGCCTGACCACAGGGAACGAAGCGCTCAGCAGGAAGGTCGCCTCCCAGGTGGGCGCCAGGGGCTGCATTCGGCATTTGGCTCAGAAGCAGCTGAAACAGAGAGAAGAGAAAAGTGTCGTTTTGATTGATATCTGAGCACATTCATTCCAATGAAGCGCCTCACACGGAAATTCATGGACTGCTACAAGACCACACTGGGTGGGGCCGTGCAACTCAGAATGACTAAGAAGCGTATGTTCTCTGTGTGTGTGCGTGCACACATGCTCTATTGTGTTAGCATACACATAACGCAAAACTTACCATCCTACCCATCTCTAAGTGTCCAGAGGCAGGACAGACATTCCCACGGTCAGGTACCATCACCACCCTCCGTCTCCAGAACTATTCCATCTTCCCAAACAGAAACTCTGCACCCAGGAGATACAGACGCCCTAGTCCCCTCTTCCCTCGGCCCCTGGGAACCACCATGCTAGCTTCTGTCTCTATGAATCTGACCACTCTACATGTAGAATCCTACAATATTTGGCTCTGGGGATTGGCTTATTTCACATCATGTCTGAAGGCTCATCCATGTTGCAGCAGGTGACAGAATTTCATTCCTCTTTAAGGCTGAGTAATATTCCACTGTACGGAGGGACCACATTTTGTTTATCCATCATCCTTCAATGAGCATTTCGGTTCTTTCCACCCTTTGGCTACTGTGAGTAGCGCTGCTGGGAACGTGGGTGTACAAATATCTGTTTGATTCCCTCACTTTCCATTCTTTGGATCTCTTTATATGTCAAGACATAATTGTTGTTTGTCCCTTATCAGATAGATGACTCCTGGGCACTTGGGCCAGGACGTTACTGGTATCTCTCTCACCCAAAGGGTGATATCTTCCTGTGTCCAGAGTTCAAAAAAGCAATTAGCAAATACAGGATCGTGTCAAAATGTCTGCTGATGAGACTGTTGTCAGCTAAATTGTGAGGAAAAGGTAGTAAAATTGAGGTCGTATTTCACAAACGTGTTGCCTGATTGTCAGCAACGTCCCATTCCATAGCACCCGCCGGCGCTAGCCAACAGCACACGTATGTCCTGACAGTGCCAAAGGAGCCCAACCCGAAGGCTCATGGAGCTTTTGAGAATAAAAGCGTGACCAGGACCTATTTACTTCACTCCCCCACTGGTCCTCCCTGTTAAATACATTTGCCATCAGCTGACTTTTCTATTCTCTCTTTGAAAGTGTCCTCACTGAGGAAAATTCTGGCTCTCTTTCTAAGTAGACTAGGAAGCCCTATTAACCCTAGTAGTGTAGGAAAGAATATTGCAAGAAAGAGGAAAATAGGGGATGCCGGGATAGGTGTTAACTGCTCGCTTTAAGTGCTTGCCTTACAATTGCAAGGACCAGGGTTTGATTCCTGTTCCTGGCCTGTGAAAACCCATGTGCTAAACTATGGGGAACTGGTAACCAACCGCCAGGAGGGGGGGGAAAGGTTCTCACCTCCCATGTGTGAGGCCCCCAGTTTGGTTCCCACCCTGTGTGGCCCCACACCCACCTGTGTGGAGTGAAACCATGTCACAACTAATGATGTACTACTATGGAGACGGCTCTGGGCTCTCCCCCCATTCTCTCTCTCTCTCTCTCTCTCTCTCTCTCTCTCTCTCTCTCTCTCCTTCTCTCAAACAATAAAATAAATCTTAAAAAAAAAAAAAGATATAGGAAAATATAATTCATAGTTGACAGCAAATGAGGGGTCCTCCCTCAGTAGGCTGTGTGGCTTCTGGACAGCTGCTTGGTTTGCATTTGTTGTCACTTACCTCAGGATGAGAGGGTGTCCTGAGGCAACCCAAGGGGCAGCTTCAGAAAACAAAACAAAGCATAAGATTAGGAAGGCATCTTGCTTTTGCTTTGCATTTGGAAGTGAACTTGACTGTTGCAATTTCAGATACAGCATCGTTTGCTCTTGATTTAATCTGCATTCAAGTATCACTGTTGAAAGTTGAGATTTTTCTGGTCCTGATGAAAATCAGTCCCCCTCCACAGAATGGAAATAGTAGCAAGTAACTAGTGAGCCACTGATATCACTAGCTGTTGTGGGTAGAATTCTGTCCCCCCAAAACCATATATATGTTCAAGCCCTGACCCTGGCACTCATAAATGTGACCTTATTTGGAGATTGAGTCTGTGCAGATGTAATCAGGTTAAGTTGAGGTCATTGGGGAAGGATCTATCCAATACGACCGGTGTCCTTATTAGAGAAAAATGCCATGTGAACAGAGACACCCAGGGAGAATCCCATGTGATGACAGAGGCAGACTGAAGTGACACAGATGTAAGCCAAGGAGCCCCAAAGACCAACAGCCACCACCAGAAGCCAGAAGAGGCAGGGAAGGATTCTATTCAGAGTCCCAGAGGGACAGTGGCCCTGATGACACCGCGATTTTAGACCTCTGGCCTCCAGAACTGTAAGACAATACAGTTCTGTTGTCTAAACCCACCCAGGTTGCGCTACCTCGTCAGCAGCCCGGGAACCTAACACACCATCCAAGCTTTAAGGCTACCTCCGTGGTGAAAGAGTACTAATCTTCTAAGTTGGATCTTGCAACTCATTCTTTTTGTCAAAAAGTGTGATCTTAAAATATGAGGCTTTCAATTCCAGAATCTAACGGACATTCATATGTAAACAGGTTCTCACCCTGTTCGTACCTCACTCGTCTTTGGGGACAGTTCCATGGTATTTTCCTAAAGAAAGTATCTTTTTTCTAAAACAGCCCCACGGCCCCCAATTTCAGACTGTGTGAGCATGGATGGTCTGGCTTGGTCCTCCCTTAGTGGGTCAGCAAGTCCTCACTCCCTCTCAGTGAAGAGATGAGACTGCCCATCCCTGCACTGGGTACGAACCTGCCCCCACCCCCAAGGCCTGATGCAGAGTGAGGATGGCTTTGATGTTGCTTCTTTGTTTGTTACAAGGGAGCTGCTCCTGATTTTTTTGGTCCTAAGTCATCAGTAGGCCCAAAAGGGGTCTCCGCCAAGGTGGTCCCTTCCCAGATAGCACCACCATCAACACCCAGGATCCCAAAAGGTCCCAAGCCCCCAAAGCAGCACCTTAGCATCCTGCCACCCACAACAGCCCTCTCCAAGATGAGGTGACAAAAACTCCTTCTGTGACAGGTACCGTCCATCAACTCATTCAACAACATCCTTTCCAAACACTGAGTTCACTGTTCTTCTAACCAAAGATGGGGGGGTGGGGTCCCGTTCCAAGGCTGACATGCTCCCCAGTGTGACCAGAGAAGAGTCCTTGTCACCTTTACTGTCTGGCTCCAAAGTAGGAGGACAAGACATCCTGTCTTAAATGGGACCGTTGTTTTCTGTCCTGTTTAGAATGGGATTTCTGGTCAGTCTAGAAAATGTTAAGCCATGATGAGTCATTCATACCTTAGAGTTTTAAAACAGATCCGAGGGCAGACTCGGTTGGCAGGTGGGAAGCGCGAGGAGGAGGGTCCTGGGTGGGCTGGCACCTCCCAGCTTAGCATCCCACCTGCTAAGTGTCCCTGGTGTGGCTGGCTCAGGGTGCCTGTGACCCCAGACTCCAAAGGACTCGCCAAGCACCCCGTTGCTCACACATGCTGGAGGTCAGTAAATATTTGATGAATGAAGAGTGAACCGATACCTTTCTACTTAGACTGAGTCACACAGTGTCATTGTGACTTTGCTCTTGGACACAGGACAAGTTCTTTCATTCAGCAAGAGCCACAGGCCAGGGCCCTGGGCCTAGGAGGTTTCCCACCTCAGCCCAGAACAGGCATGAATTGTTCCAGATAAGATCAAGATTTAAAAAGGTTTAACAGAAAGTCTACAAAACATCACATTATGTCCATGTCATTCGTCATTAAATCTAGCGTTCCCAAAGTCATCATAGTATTTTAAAACAATTTGGGATTTGCATGTTTGCTCTCTGCAGGATTTCCCAAAAACACACAAAAAAATCAAAGGTAGTTGTAAATTAAACATATTACTGGTAGCCAAATTATCCCAAAGCAATATTATGAAAATAATTCCAAAAAACAACATCCCCGCCCTAAAGTTATAGACAGTGTGGCTGCATTTTGCTATATATATTTACAAACTAGAAAAGACTGATCAGGGCCTATGAATGACCCCGAACCAAACATGATTTTGTTTGTGATGATTACTTACAGAGAGGAGACCCAAAAATGCTATGTGGATTAGGGTTAAGGGTCAAACCTCAATCAGTCATATTTGACAGACACTTGACCCCCTCTCTAAGCTCCCAGCACTGCCACAAGACGTTCAACCTCCTGTCCACCACCAACCATTCCAGGGACACATGGGTGCTGGAAGGGACACAGAGGCCCTAGTCCCTGCTCTTTCATCACCATGATGGAACTGATGAGGCAGAGCTGAACACGCACATCAAGTCACATCATGATTGTTGACAACTCTGAATCCCAGAACGGCCGGCAGCACGCGTGCAGGGGCTAGACACAGTCCCAGCACGGCCCACTTCCCCTGGCCACCCTTGGGTGCTGCCCTGACTGAACTCTCAGGGAAAACTTCTTGTGTGTCCCGAGAAAGCCACCTTCACCGTGTCTCTTATCTCCAGCTCGTAGCAAATTATCCCTCACTCCACACTGTGTCCACGACACACACAACTCCACACTGTACCCATAGGCATCACCGAACTGCCCATACCTGCGGCTGTGTCTAAGAACAAAACAGTTGAACATTGATGGACAGTCACTGGCGTGTGTCAGAGCTCATAGCAGCCTGCAGGTTGAGAAACTGAGTTGCTCACTGTGATCAAAGTCCAAAGCGG
>PVKE010001178.1:0-107655 GCA_004027555.1 Craseonycteris thonglongyai | reverse complement strand
AGAGAGAGAGAGAGAGAGAGAGAGAGAGAGAGAGAGAGAGAGAGAGAGAGAGAAAGGAAAACATTGCCCAGGGAAGACGTCTAACAAATGTCTTAAGTATATTCAGCACACATCCCCTCTGCAAGCCGTAAAGCAGGATGGTGCAGCCAGTTCTGTACTAAAGAATGGGGCAGGTTTCAGAAGTCCAAGCCACAATGTGGCAAAGCTGAGTTCTTAGTATCTAAAACTAAGGGGGCAGATCGATGGAACCAGAGCTTTCCCCATCTCATACTCAAAGGGAAACTGGGTGGAGGGTGGAGATGGGCCTACAGGGAGGTTTGGGAGTGGTGTTCTGAGAATGTGGCCTCCTGCCCTCTGGGAGGTCTGAAGGAATGTGGCAGGCTACTTCCTGGCTGTCTTCCTTCCCTCCTGATCACGCAAGACTGTTTCTCTTGGCCTTTTCCAAGATCTGGGACTGTTCCAGTTTTCTCACAGTTGCTGAAACCTCCTCTGACCTAGGAGACACAGAATGTCATGCCAGGGAGCATGTCTGTGAATTGCAATACAGCCATTCTCTTATCCCCTGAGGCCTTCAGTATTTTTTTCCCCACACTCACACACAAAATGGTAAACATCAAACAATCAGGTAAGGGCTGGAGGGACAACTTCTAAGAACCTGCCACTGTATCCGGGGAATATGTCAGTATGTCCCTTCGGTGACCTCTGTGGAATTCCTTCTAGATAGAAGTGCACATTCTAGGCAAAGTAACTGATACTGAACTCAAACAGAGCCATCAGGTGATTCAGCAACTTTGTGGCCTCAGTTTTCTCATCTCTAAAATGGGAATGATTGGGATGCCGGGATAGCTCAGCAGTTGAGCTCTTGCCTCGCAATTGCGAGGTCCAGGGTTCGATTCCCTCACCCCAGCCCACGCAAACCCATATGCTGAACTGCGGCACAACTGGTAACTGATGGGATGGTGGCAAAGTTTCTCACTTTCCATGCGGGAGACCCCCAGTTTGATGTTCACCCCACACGGTCCCCCATCCACCTGTGTGGAATGAAACCACATCATCACTAATGACGTACCACTATGGAGACTGCTCTGGGCCCTCCCCCTTCTCTCTCTCTCTGTTACCTTCTCTCAAAACAATAAAATTAAATTAAAAAAAATAAATAAAATGGAAATGGTTATATCACCGCCTTCAAATGGCTATTTTGAGAATGAAGTGAGACAGTGTATGTCAAGTGTATTGTACTATCTGTCCTTGGTTCATAATAGAGCATCCATAAACATCAGCCTTCCCCTGATCATTCTCATTTCATACACAGGTCCCAGAGAAGCATGTAAGACAACCTACTGCACCCTAGTAGTTTTTCACATTGCCCCTTACTAAAAACTGCAGTGTATTTTGGAATGATCTGATGTGTTCTACAAAAGACAATTCAACTCAAATTTGGCTCAAGAACCATGTGTGGAGTACAAGTTATGGTCCTTATAGGCCCTGGGAATTAAGAACGACTGCTGGTTACCTATTGCAAAAAGTCACTCCAAAGCATAGTGGCTTGAAACAACAAGGTATTATTGACTTGCATGACTCTGTGGGTTGACTCGGGTTTGCTGGCTTGTTTTTATGGAATGGTGGTAAGTTAGCAACTGGGTCACCTGAAGGCTTGTCTGGGCTGGACATCCCAGACGGCAACTTCACTGACATATCTGGTGTCTCAGCACTCCTTCCCAGGGTGTTCATCTCCAGTAGAGTAGTCTAGACTTCTTACCTGGTGGCTTAAGGCTCCCAGAGAAAGAAGCAGAAACTGTCAATGACCTTCAAGTCTAAACCCACAGTGTCTTCTGCCATAATCTGATGGCCAAGCAGCTACAAGCTAGCTCAGCTTCCAGAAAGGACAAACTCTACCACACAATGGGGAAATAATATGTACAAGAGGGGGACCCACAAACCCCGAAATTATTTTTTGGAGGGCAGCCCCCTTGTAGCACAAGCTCCCCCCACTAGATGAATGTTCTAGGAACCCATTCGCATCCATGTACCAGCTGGTATTGTTGTGAGAGGCTGCATTCAACTTCCATGAATTTTTTTGGAGACTCTTTCAAAGTGGTTCATGATGGGTGATTGACACGAACAACGTGTGGCATGACAACACACCTGCCCACACCGCACTGAGTGTTCAGCAGTTTCTGACCCAAAATAACATGACCCCCGTGCCCCACCCTCCTTAGTCACCTGGTTTTGTCCCAAGCAAAACTTTTTTCCCCGGATGCAAAAAGTCCTCAAAGGGAAGTGTTTTGCTGATGTGCAAGAAGTGAAACCAACAAAAAACAAACAAACAAAAAATAATGGCAGACACACTAAAAGGCATCAAAAGCAACACATTCAAAAACTATTGTAAAAAAAGAAAAACATTAAAAAAAAAACATTAAAAAAGAAAAAAGAAAACTTGTGAGCAGTGGAAAAAGTGTCCCCACAGGTGTATTGCATCCGACAGAGAGGACTTTGAAGGTGACTAAAGTTTAAACATGTAAGAATACACAATTCTTTATAAATACATTCTGGGTTTTTTGGGTCCCCCTCGTATGTACACAAAGGGAAATGATTGATGCTGGACGCCTTTGGAAACATGCCACCACCAATGGATATAATATGAGTTCCATGTGGGTATGAACACAAGCTATTTACATGTATGATTTTTTTTAAGCTGACAGTTTATCATCTGAGTGTGTGATAAGACTCAAGCTTTTGGGTTCCTACCACTGAAAATGATTCCACAACAAAGGGAACATTAGCGAGTGCATTAGCTCATGCCATTTTCCTGTGAGCTAATATGGCTCAGCAGCTTGGGACGCCTTTTACCCACAAATTTCATCCTCCATGTGAGCATGTCACTTTGCAACTCATTGTTCTGTCTTTCGAGGCTGCCAATCGGTCAGACAAACAGCCTGCTTTTGTTTTCATCTCTGGATGGTGCCTTATATCCTTCTATTTCCCTAATAATCATGACTTCCATTGAGTTCTAACTACTCAAGTAATTCTTCCAACTAGACAATGTCACATGCTTCAATAGCGCTTCTTCATACTTCAAAGCACTTACCTTAGCTTATGACTTTTTCTGAGATTATTGGACTAATTTCTAGCTCTCCCTAGACCCCAAGCTCTACCTAGTCAAGCACCATTTATTCAGAGACTAAGATACTTGGAGCTCAATAGTATTCTTTGAATGAATGAATCTCTCTTTCTTCCTAGAATTATTTAAGGCTGAAAGAAAGTGAACCTAATTCAAATGGAAAGAAATTTCTGAAATATATTTTCAAATACATCACATTTGATTTTTTAAGATTCAGGAATTAGAGATCTCAGCATCTGACATAAGAAAAGTAAAACGACTAGTTTCTGTGATTCAAGTTGTACTAACGAAGGAATCCTTAAGAAGCTCCCCAAAGCAACAGATCTTTCCTCAGCACCCAGGGCTCTCCTAAAGAAGTATGTCTACGTTTCAGCTCCTGCTTCACCTTCCAGACCCTCTTGTTGTTGTGTTCCAGGATCTCAAATTCCTTCCCACCTGACTAATACCTAGTTACCCAACTCTATCTGATGGCCATTAGTGTTCTAGTATCCCATTGGTTAAAAAAATCCCTGGACTCCCTGACACCCTTGACCATCCTTCAAGGTCTGACCGTGCCCCACCTCCACATTCACACATACCTCTGGAATTCTCTCCCAAGGTTCCATATCCTGATTCCCAGCACAATTCAGACACGGCCTCACCTCAGCTCTGATACTCCTCAAACTGGAAACACAGAGGAGCAATAAGAGTCCAGAAATCTTGTATTGTTGTGAAAAAATTTAAATGTAAAGAAAATGCTGCAATGAACTATGATACACTCATCACCCAGCTATAATTATTATCAACTAATGACCAATCTTTTCCACCCACAACCCCACCCACCTCCTCTCTTCCCTGCTTGCATTTCAGTATCTATCCGCAAAAGATAAGTACTTTAAAAATAAACATAGCTGAAATACATGATCATGACTAAAAATCCTCTGAGCACTCATAATTGTCAGTAACTACCCATTTTCACTTGGGCACCTAAAAGATACTGGCAAATAAAACTCTGTAAAGTCAGCCCTTTTCTACTACTCCTTCCCCACTCCACAAATGAAGGCACATCTTACACGCTCTAAGCAAGCTTGTCCCACCCGGGACCCGTGGGTCGCGTGTGGCCCAGGACAGCTTTGAATACAGTGCAACACAAATTCATAAGCTTTCTTAAAACATGAGTTTTGGGGAAGCTGGGATGGCTCAGTGGGTTAAGCACTCACTTTTCAGCACTGGGGACCGAGGATCGAATCCCGGCCCCGGCCCGTGCGGACCCATGTGCTGAACTGGGGAGTTCCCCCAGTACAGTTCTCTCTCTGTCTCTGTCTCTGTATCTCTCTCTCTCTGTCAAAAAATAAATAAATAAATAAATAAATAAAAGAATGTCAGAATCTCTTAAAAAAAACAAAAAAAAACAAAAAAATCATGAGTTTTATTGCTACCATTTTTTTCAAAGTTCACCAGCAATCACTAGTGTTAGTGTATTTTATGTGTGGCCCAAGGCAATTCTTCTTCTTCCAATGTGGCCCAGGGGAGCCAAAAGGTTGGACACCCCTAGGATAGTTACATTAGCTACATTTTCTGATGACATCTTTTCTTTTCCCATGTGAGACACAGACTATTCGCTTTGCTTTTAGCAAATGTTCTTCAGACAAAGACCACCAGGAATGCTTGTCGTTGAACAAGTTGGGTTTTTTGATTATTGTAATGAGTGGGGACACACTCTATGGGAAACTTATAAAGCATCTCAGTAAGAGAGCTTCAGAAAGAAGCTAATAAAAGATTTGGGCTTTGGTTGGGTACATCAGTAAAGAATCAAAGGAAGTAGGGGCTTTCTCTGGGTTGGGTGTTGTAAAAAAGTGGAGGCAATTGTATGATTGGATGTCTCAATAGGTCTTCCCTGTAGGAGGACAGGCTAGAAGGGGGTCAAGGCTGCCATCTGCGAAAGTCATCACCGCGTTGCACACTCAGTGAGTGAGGGGAATGTTTGGTATTTTGTGTTACACGGCGACTTTGTTTCTGTCCCATTTGTTCATGGTCTGAGAGTGAGTGCTTTTGATACAGATATTCTGTGAGATTGTTCCCATACCACAGGAGAATAAAATAACACCATGAACATCAGACCAGCTCATCTTAATATTGACATCTAGCTGGGAATGTCAGGTCCATTCTGGGTGTCAGGAGCTACTTTGTTTCTTACTCTTTCTTCTACCACTTTCTAGGGTATTTGAAGAACTGAATGCTGCTATCTTCAGTCCTGGTTTTATTTTACTTTCTAAATCTACTTCTCCTTTTAGATCTTTTTGTAGTTGTTGTTGTTGTGATTTTATTAGGGTTACACTGGTCAGTAAAAATTACACAGGCTCCAGGTATACAATGCTATAGTATTTCATCTATGTTATAATATGTGTTCATTTTTATAACTCATTATGTATTAATGTGTTTTCTACTACATTATCTTCAACGGTTTATACACTTTCTTAAATCTTTTTTTGGAGAAGAAAAATGAATTTATGTATGAATGTCTGAAAATGTAAAACGAGGCCTGCTATTTCTTTTTTGTAAACCACTCCAAAATCAAACTCATTTTGGGTAAGACATTCAACAACATTTTACTTGCATAGGGCAGCACCAGGCCTACATTGCATGTAATTCATTCAGTTAACTAGAGCGATTTTCTCAAACCTTTTCTCCCTCCTGGGACCCTGTGTAAGAAGTACATAGTACTCAGTAAAGAGTGCACCACAAAACACACACATTGCCCACACCTTACCAAACTCCACCTTCTACAAAACAATACTTATTCATAGTAGTTGGGAGAAACCCCAATATTTTCTATTTCACTTCATTTAAAACATTAAATACTGGGGAAGCCAGGATGGTTCAATGGGTTAAGCTCTCACTTTGCAGCCCCAGTGACCGAGGATCGAATCCCGGCCCTGGCCCGTGTGGACCCATATGCTGAACTGGGGAGTGCCCCCAGTTCAGTTCTCACTGGGGTGAGACCCCGGCCCAGTTCCTGCCCTGTGCAGCCCCTCCCACCTGTGGAATGAAACTACATGGAAAAACCAATGATGTGCAACTATGGAGACTGTTCTGGGCCCTCCCCCTCCTCTCTCTCTCTCTCCCCCCCCTCTGTCAAAAACAATAAAAAAAAAAAATCTTAAATTAAAAAAAAAAAGAAAACATTAAGTACTGTTCTTCTAAGTTGATTACATGACCTCCTAATACAGTTTAATTTGCAATTTGGAAAACTGACCTGGCATGAGGAAGTTGCTTTGCGTGAAATAAACATCTACACATACTTTATCGAATTAATATTGGTGTTGCTGTTATACTTTGAAACCATGGTGGGTATTTTGTAGCAACCATTGAAATATCTTTCTTGCGTAAAAGATGACAATCATGTTGAATAGCATACAACACACCAATTATTTGTGGCAAGGAATCTTGGCCCTGCCTCTTACTCCTTCTTGGCTGTCCTACTTTGCAGAGATAACCTGATCCATTACACATTGGGATTCTTATAACTGGATTTGAAACCAAATCCACTCTAATTATCAACACAGAAGAACTGCATCTCAGTACAATCCAGAAGAACTCGCTCTAGTCCACCTTTTTAAAGCTCAGCTGTTGGAAATGGCTGTGGAGGATGACATTTAACAATGTGTAATAAACCTGAATCTTTCCTTGCTGACTCCCCTTTTCTACCCTCAGCACTGTCAGCATCACTATTGCTTCCTGGCTCTCTCACTTGCCATAAGGAAGAAAGGACCCAAATTTACCTAGACGAGTTCATGAGACTCTGAACGGGGGTTTTAAACACACCGTCAAATGTAGAGATGAAGGGGAAGCCAGGATAGCTCAACAGTTGAGCACTTGCCTTCCAACACAAGGAAGTCCAGGGTTCGATTCCCAGCGGCACATCTGGTAATCGCCATGATGGGTCAGCGGTGAAGGTTCTCGCTTCCCATGGGGGAGGCCCCTAGTTTGGTTCCCACCCCGTGCGGCTCCACATCCACCTCTGTGGACAGAAACCACGTCACAACTAATGATGTACAGCTATGGAGACGGCTCTGGGCCCTCCCCCTTCTCTCTCTCTCCTTCTCTCTCTGTCTCTCTCTCTCTCTCTTTCTGTATGTGTGTGTCTCTCTCACCTTCTCTCAAAAAATAAAAATATGCTGAACTGGGAGCTCCCCCAGTTCAGTTCTCTCTCTCTCTCTCTCTCTCTCTCTCTCTCTCTCTCTCTCTCTGTCAAAAATAAATAAATAAAATAAAATAAACAAAACAAAACAAAAATATATTAAAAAAAAAAAAAGAAAAGAAATAAGTAAAAGTAGAGATTAAGTTGACTTTAAATACCAGGAGCCAAAGATAAGAAGACATTTGTTCATCAACAGTAGAGACTAAAGAAGAACGAAGCAGCAGGCTGAACACTTCAGATGGATGGCCGGGGCGGGGAGGGATGGTGGTAACTAAGGAGGGGCCATTACTAGGCTGGAGGTGAGGGCAGTCCTGGAGGGAGAACCAGGGCAGAGCGAGCCTGAGGGGCTGGCCAGCCCTGTCCAGGTGAGCACTGACCTTCACAGCTGCCCATTGTCGAGCCAGGACGCTCACCGTTCACCTGAGGAAAGCACCTCAGTGTTAACTAGACAATCTCATGGAGCTTGGTTGATTTAGCTGCTACAAAAAGCATGAGGCCCTTACAACAGAGGGCAATGCCAGCGCTGCTTCAACACGGATGCCCATTGAAGAGTGCACACTAAGTGGAATGGGCCTGACACAAAAGGATAACTGTGGTCTGACCGAGGTTCCTGGAGTCATCAAAGGCACAGAGACAGAAAGTAGATGGTGGTTTCTGTGGGTGGGGGAAATTGGGGGTTAATGTTTAATGGAAAAGATTTTGTTTTAAAAAGGTTGGAGACAGTATGGGTGACGGTTGCCCTACAATGTGAATGAACTTAATGCTTCTGAACAATCTATTTTAAAATGACTAAAACAGGAAATCGTACGTTATGTATGTTTCACTACAATTGTTTAGAAGGACATGGCCCCTCAATATGTAAGTATAATATAAATTAAAATAAGCAATAATTCTGTCAAATTGTTGTTCTTTTCCAATTCTGTGTCCCAGGAAAATGTCCTAGGTGCTGCCCTCCCCTTCGGGTCTGACCGTTTGCCCGCACAGCGAGTAAAGCTTCTTCAGGGCCTACCTGTGTGTGGTGGGCACCACGCCACATTCGCAGGACACAGTGATGGAGGATTGGGTTCTGGGCCTCAGGACGCTCACAGTTTGTGAGGAAGTGCCTCCTACCAGACCACCCAGTGCCCACACCCCATCTCCTGAGGAGAAAATAAAGCAAACAACTTTTTCTTCCCTGAATTCTCTTCATCTCTGAAGTTACCACAGACACAGTGGCTCCAGCCTAAAATCTGGGAACTATTCTTTTTTTTTTTTTGAACTGAACTGGGGGCCTCACCGCATTCGGGAAGCACACCCCAGTTCCGCATGTGGGTCCGCCTGGGCCGGAGCCAGGATTCGATCCTTGGTCCTTGGGGCTTCAAAGCGAGTGCTTAACCCTTTGAGCCATCCCGGCTTTCTCATGGGAACTATTTTTGGTTTTCTATTTTCCTGTGTCTCCTCTGCCAAACTTTGTCAGATTTACCTCCAAATCATCTCTCAAGACTGCCACTTCTCAACTCCCAGCAACCTCAATGTGATTTGTTTGGGCCATGGCTGTGGCCTTCTATCTGGTCTCCTGACTTTTATCTTGGTCTTGCCACAATCCATTCCCCACATGGGAACCACAGTGATCTTAACAAAAAGACAAAAGAAAAAAAAAGAATTGTGTTCCTCTCCTGCTTAGTGGCCTCCCATTGACCTTGACCCAAAACACAGCCTAGCTTCTGACCATGAGTTCAAGGCTAAGGTGACCAGACGTCCCGCTTTTGGTGGGACAGTCCCAATTTTTAACAATTTGTCCCGCGTCCCGCGCTGTTTTTAAAAAGTCCCGATTTTTGGAAAGAATGCACGACAAGCTAGGGAACGGCGGGAGATAGACCAAATTTTTCATCAAGAACCCCCTCCCCCCCGGTCAATGGTGTCCCACTTTACCAATGTTAAAATCTGGTCACCTTATTAATACGCAAGTCCTTTATGTATTTCTTCAGTTTGCCTTTACCTAGCATGGAGGAGGCGTATAATGGAGTGGGGAAGCTGAGTGAGCAGGAAGCTTGGTCCTATATGTCTGGAATGAGTAGTTGGGGTTACGTGCTGGTAGACATTCCAGAATCGCTCTTCTGTTTCTCCCCACATGGCAGTACCTAGGATCCTGGCCTAGGGGGCCAGACAATATGTACTGTAATTCTGGTTCTGCCACTTGCTGGCTGTATGAGCTCTGTCGACCTGCCTGGCCTCCATACTTCACCCATTTTCTAAAACGGCTGTAATAATACCTGTCTGTCCACCTCATTGGCAGGATTGAGTGAGACGGCATATAGACACATTTTGAAGATGAAAAGTAGCCTGGGATTCCAAGATAGTTCAGCAGTTGAGTGTTTGCATCCCAATTGCAGGGTGTGGGGTTCGATTCCTGGCCCCAGTCCATGCAAACCCATATGCTGAACTGCAGCACAACTGGTAACCACTGGATGGATCATCGGTGAAGGTTCTTGGCTCCCATGCAGGAGGCCTCCAGTTCGGTTCCCACCCCATGCAGCCCACATCCACCTGTGTGAAATGAAATTATGTCGCAACTAATGATGTACAACTATGGAGACTACTCTAGGCCCTCCCCCTTCTCTCTTTCTCTCTCTCACCTTCTCTCAATTAAAAAAAAAAAATCTAAAAAAATTACATAGGAAGCACAAGAGCATAGAAATTCCAGCCTTGGTAGTTAGGTAATTAGCTGCTAATCCAAAAGGAGATCAAATCCATGGGGTCAGGACACAGATAAGGAACCCTATCTGATGTTGTGCACAAGTCAGGTTTTATAGTTGTGTGGGAGTGGCTGTCATTATCATCACCAGCACCATTATCAGCTCAAATTTTATGGTGCTTCAGTGAAGGGAGCGCACTGTGCTAGGTACTGTGAAGGACTTTAACTTCTAGAAGCTGCAGTCGCTATCTTTAAGGATTCTCCCATCTCCACTTCTGGGACAGAGGTAAGAGGAAAGGTTTTGACACGGTGATAAGATTGGAAAGTAGATGGAGCCCTGGAAGTCCCAGGGAGGGAGTAAGCCACCCTGCATCGATGTCCAAAGTTCTTCCACAGATAACCAGTGTGACTCAGTGGGATGAGTGACATGCTGCAGAAAAGTCAGAGAAAAATGATGCCTGAGCAATGGTCGTGGGATTCAGTCATGGAAAATGTCGCCAGTGAACTCTCTGTAATGAGACAGGGACAGGAACCAGGAAAGCAAGAAGCAGGGCTGAAGGAAGACATTTCTAACTAGCACCATGAAGTTAGTTGATGGGTAAGTGGGAGTTCATTATATAATACTTTCTACGTGGCAGATATTTTTTTAACTTTTTTAATAAATATTTAGGAAAAGAAAAGTGAGAATTGAGCATCTGAGAAAAGGGTAGAGGAATAGGTAAAGGGAGGAAACGAAATGTATGAGAGAATAACAGTAATTAGTGGCACTGTCTCAGAGGTGTGTTGAAATGTGAATAAGAGCACAGGGGTGGGAATGAATCTTATGATGAGAAAGATAATAAAAATGGGTGAAAATAAGGGAAGAATTTGAGTTGAAGAGAAGATATTGGTATAAGAATCTAATAAAGCTAAAAAGAAGATGGAGGAAGGATCTTGTTCCCCATTTCCATACAGTAGGAGGAAAGATTATAAGATGTATAGGAACAGGGTAGAAGGAGGGTGGGCTTCAGGAATGTAGAAAAGGGTTGGAATGGCAGTCATGGAATGCAATGTGGAATGAGCAAGTAATAGGAGGAAGGACAGGCAGTGGAGTAGGAAGGCCCTTCCCACGGACATCAGCATGAATTTTTAATGGCTCACACCTTCAGAACTGCTGTCTTAAAGCATGCAGAAAACAGCCAGCCAGAGTGGTGAGCATTCTCTTCCCATCTCAGAACCTTCTGAAGTCGTCCAATCGTCTGAACAACCTCCGAAGGGAAGATCCAGTGGGAAGTCCAAGGGAACAAGTCTATTTGGCCCAAAATAAATTACATACAGATAACAAAAGCTGAATACAAGTCATGTTTGACTTCTGCCATCTGCATCCAGACACTTCTGGTGATGGTGAACTGAATGACTGCTTGAGCCACGTTGACCAAGGTGTCCGCTTATATCGCTGCTCACGCCGTTTCCATTGACCATGCGTCTCAAACTCATCACAAATGTGTGCAATTGTTAGACGTGTTGGAGGTTCTGTTGCACACTCACACCTCCATAGTCATTGTACTTTCACAACATTCTCAAATTTCAAATACCACCTCAAAGTGGTCTTGTGCTCCTCGAATGACAACCATGCTTCCGTCATTGTCTCTGTCTATCCTGCTTGTCGCATGGCGATGCTAGCATTCATTTAAGGCCATCTATTGAGAGAACACCATACTGCACATTGTTACCATAATTCAATCCAACTTTGAAAACTGATACATAGACAACATCTCTTAAAAATGTGCATACATGTGTTTGGCATCCTCAGTATACCAACAAGTGTGTCTAACTTCACTGTATGATCCTGGGACTATATGTGTGTGCTGTGACGTGATCACCAGCATTGTTTGGAGGCTTGTGAGAAACGCACAACCTCAAGCCCCACCCCAGACCTTCACAACAGAACCCACATATTAACAAGATCACTCATGGTTCATTTGCACGTTCAAGTTTGAGAACCTGGTCTATAACTTCGCCTAAAGCATTGATATACATGTGAGTAATCACAATGATGCTAATTTCAATGAAAAATATTGGACCTCTGCAATGTGCCTCAGGCTGCACAGGACACTATAAAGACCACCAAAGACCTACAGGTAAATCACCACAGTTATTGCTGAGAAGGTTGTTGGTTGGTTGGTTGGTTTGCCTGTTTTTTCCCACAATTGTAGTTCAGTCTCTGAAATCTGTAGAAGCAAAATGGTTTATTTTAACTTGAACTTCCTATGATTTGGAGTCGGTCATTGAATGTGAAGTCAGTAATATTCATCACTCAATTGGGGTTTCCAGACTCTCCATCCCTGGCAGAGGAAGCCCCTCCCCCACCCCTGCCCCTAGTCAGACGCAGCGTAAGCTCTCATCCCACCACTGCCCACACCAGGTTCTGCCTTGGAACATTTGGTTTTGGTGTTTTGACTGCTGCAGGATTTGGTAAATATTGCTCTCTTTGCTCAGCCCTTTTGCACCTTGAAATCAGTTCATAAACTCAGTGTGTCTTTGGGCAGTTGGATGCTGTGAGCCCACCCATATCCCCTGGCACTGCGTTTTCCTTTCGTTAAGACAGGCAGCGTGTGGGCTTGGGTTCAAATGCTGCCTTGACTTGCTAGCTGTGTGGTCCTTATCCCTCTGAGCCTCAGCCTCCTCCCATATATAGGAAAGACAGAGTGACTGTGAAATGGGGGCTGGACATAAGAGCCCTCATATTATAGGCCTCAGAGAATCTCCAGCCTGGGGTTCCTACAGCTAAAAACAAAAAATGACTGCCAGGAAGTCTTGGCAGGTTCAGGACCCGTGGTTACAGCCCAGCAAGCAGTGGGGTTCTGAGAGAACAAGGCCCTGCGTTGAAACGTGTCAAGAATAATGGATGGCTTCCGCCACTGTCTTTGACTGTCCTGCCTGTCTTGTGGTGACACAAGCACTCTTTTGATGAACGCCATCTTCTGAGTGAACGTCCTACTACACATTGCTACCGTAATTCAATTCAACTTCCCAAAGTAATGATACCTAGATAACATTGCTTAAAATGTGTATGCAATTTTTCAGCACCCCTGATGTAGTGTAGTTTTATTAAAATGTTATTCTTGACAACAAAGTTTCAGACGCACACTACCTTCTCAGAGGAGCCATCTTTGCCCACACTTTTAACTTCCTGTTACCATATGCACCTTATGGCTTCCTCTACCCCATGGTACAGATCAGAGTTTGTTTTTACAGCACACTCTGTTAACCAGAACTCACGCAACCAGCACTCTCAACCAATCAGAAAAAATCGAATAAATAACGTTACATTTATTCAGCATGGGTGCCGGTTAACTGAGAGTCTACTGTGTATTTTTGAGATCATGTGACTTACAGGAGCTAATATAGCATGGTGGGTAAGAGCATACATGTTTTCTTTTTTTAGAACCAGTCTACATGAGATCAAATCCCAGCTCTGCTACTAATTGTGAGATCGTGGACAAGTTACCTCACTGTTCTGTGTCTCAGTTTCCCATCAGTAAAATGAAGATTAATAGAACATAGCTCAAATAGTTGTTATGAGAATTAAAATATAATACTTGGTATTTAATAAATACTGGATGTGTTTCCTATTATTAGTATTATAAATACAAGTATCTTTCCTTACCTTATAAGCTCTGTCCACAGGGCCTAGCCTAGTGACTGCTACATAAGGGCTCAATAAATATGCTAAAAGAATAAATGTATCAAAAATAAAATTGAGTCCCACAAAAGTTAATGGACATGGTAAATATTTTAAAAGCCAGTTGCTTTCAATTATTTTTCAAATTTTGCTTCTCTTTCTCTTTTGTTATTTTCTAATGTGTTTATGAATTTTTTTATTTTTACATTTTTTGAGGTGATAAAAGTCACATAGGTTCCAAGTATACAATCCTATATGACATCATCTATGTGTTGCATTATGTGCTCACCACCCAGAGTCAGTTCTCCTTCCATCACCATATATTTGAAGCTTATTAATTTTCTAAAAGCAGAAATGAGTGGGGAAAACAATTTTTTTAAATAACGGGAAATTACTGTGTAAAGGCATAAAACAAAGAATACGATGCAGTTTCATAAAGCCGGGGTTATAAACATGAAAAATAAACATGGTGTTAAATTTCTCTGCCTTTTGGATCTGGGATGGCTCAGCAGGTTGAGCGCTCAGCTTGCAGCCCCGGGGTCCAAGGATAGTATCCCAGCCCTGGCCCATGTGGACCCGTATGCTGAACTGAGGTGAGCTTCCCATGTGAAAGGCCCCCAGTTCGGTTCTCCCTGGGGCATGTCTCCCATATGGGAGGCCCCAGGCCCAGTTCCTGCCCTGCACAGCCCCATACCCACCTGTGGAGTGAAACTATGTGGAAAACTGATGATGTACAACTATGGAGACCGCTCTGGGTCTTCCTCCTTCTCTCTGTCTCTCTGTTCCTCTCTCACTCTCTGTCCAAAACAATAAAAATAAATCTTTAAAAAGAAAATTTCTCTGCCTGGTGAAACCATAATGTGAATTTCTAAACTTAACCTACTTTAGGAGACTTGAATGTATTACATTTTAAAAAGGGGATGAGGAATCTCAATGACGCTCTATTTTCCCAACAATGGGTGGGGGTTGAGTTCCTGTTGAAAGATAACTTTTCACCTGTAACCATAGCAATGTGAAAGAATGCTAAAACTAATCAATATTTGGGCAGATCTCTTGGGACAGAGTAATCAGTCAGGGCTCATGCCTCTCTGAGGGGTGAACTGTGTCCTTTTGTACTGAGACCGGTCTTAGACAAAGCCACACAGCACCCCTCTGAGTCATGAGGCAGGCATGCTGACAGCCACCTGCTCGGATTTATTTTTTAAAGGCTTATTTCATTGTTTCAGAGAAGGAGAGGGAGAGAGAGAGAGAGAGAAGGGGAGGGCCCAGAGCAGTCTCCATAGTTGTACATCATTAGTTGTGACATGGTTTCATTCCACACAGGTGGACGTGGGGCCGCAGGGGGCTGGCACTGAACTGGGGGTCTCCTGCATGGGAGGTGAGAACCTTTTCCAGGGAGCCATCCCAGTGGTTACCAGTTGTGCTTCAGTTCAGCGTACGGGCCAAGGCCAGGAATCAAACTCCAGACCTGGCGATCACAAACGATCCAGGCATTCCTTGTTCTGATTTTTAAAACAATTAGAGATACCGACTTGTCGGTGTTACTGCAAGGGTGTTACTTGGGGAAGTCCAAATCTTACCTTGGACTTGTGTGTCCACTATATAAAATAGAGGGAATTCTTCAGATTTTTCCGTCTGTGGCTGAGAAAGGCCCTTCATTTGAAGCTGGTTGTGTGCAGACAGCCCTCCCTGTGTTGATCAAAGAGTAGATGTCAGTTTCAGGTTTTGGAGGCGTTACACTGGGCTTGTTAAGTGCACACACAGTCTACACAGCCAGACACCTGGGTTCAAATCCTACCTTCCCCGCTGCAGCAGGTTAAAGAATGGCCATCAAATCTTTGACACGCTTCTCAAGGAGACATGAGGTCTGTACCCCTCTCCTTGAACCCGAGGTGACCCTGTGGCAAGTCTGATCCAAGAAATATGATCAAAGTGACCCTGTCCCAGTTTCTGGCCCCAGGCCTTCCACTTGTTTCTTGGAGCCTTGAACCAGTTAGACCGCTGTGGAGACCACACAGAGAGCCCTGCGGCTACCCGTTTGGAGAGCGGGTGCAGCCCAGCCCAGTCAGACGGCTGCTCCATCAACGCACATGAGTGAAGCCGTTTTGGACTCTACCGACCAGCGCAGTGTGGTCACTCACTGAACAAGAGCACATTGTTCCTGTCCACACCATCCGGCCAGAAGAATCACCCAGGACACCTCTCCAAATTTCTGACCCACCAAAGCATGACATCGAATCAAACGGTTGCTGTTTTGTTTTGTTTTGTTTTTAACGGTGCGTGTGTGTGTGTGTGTGTGTGTGTGTGTGTGTGTAAAGTCCCGTTATTTATTAATTTATTTATAATTGTTACATTTATTGGGGTGACAGTGGTTGGCAATAACAATTATATAGGTTCCAGGTGTACAATTCTGCATTACAGGGTCTATGTGTTGCATTACGTGCTCACCACCCGGAGTCAGTTCTCCTTCCATCACCGTGTATTTGATGCCCCTACCTCTACCACCACCCTTCCCCTTACCCTCAGGGAACCACTAAATGACTATTTGTGTCCATGAGGTCTGGTTTCTTTGTTACTCTCAGTTTTATATTCTATATATGAGTGAAATCATATGGTTCTTGATTTTCTCATTCTGACTTATTTCTCTCAGCATGAAGACCTCAGGGTCCATCCGTGTTGTCACAAATGACAGTATTTTGTCTTTTCTTATTTCGTCTTTTCTTATTTTGTCTTTCCTTATTTTGTCTTTTCTTTCATCTTTCCTGAGTAGTATCCATCGTGTACACGGACCACAGCTTCTTTATCCAGTCGTGTATCGGAGGGCACTTCGGTTGTTTCCATGCCTTGGCCAGTGAGAACAGTGCTGCGATTCAAATTGGGGTACATATATCTTTGGGGACTACGGTTTTCAGGTTTTTTGGGTAGATACCCAGAAGAGGGATGGCTGGGTCACATGGTAATTCTATTCTTAGTTTTTTGTGCCTTCTATAGTGCCTTCCATAGTGGTTGTACCAATTTGCATCCCCACCAGCAGTGTGTGAGGGTTCCTTTTTACCCAAAGAAATATTGCTGTTTTAAATGCAAAGTTTTCAGGTGGTTTATGACAGAGCAATTGATAAGCAAAATAACATGTACTACCTTCCACGTCTCTAAAATAGAGACAATACTTATTGGGTGGCTGCCTTATTGGCTGGCTCCGAGGACTGAGTTAGTAATACCGAGCTATTCAACAGGTGCCTAGCATCTAGCCAGGGCTCTGCTAATGCTGGCTCCTGTTAGGCGGGATTCTGGGATGAAGAAGTTTGAGTGTGGGCTTCCTGTGCTCTAATTCTCCAGGTCACTCATTCCTGTTGTCAGCCAACTCCTCCCAGGACAGGGGTCCCTTACAGAAGACTCATGTTAACATGACCCAGGCTGGGAGTGTTACCAACGCCTCTAACGATAAGCGTTAGAGTTCATTGTTCCACCTAAGAATAGCTACTACTGTCCTCTCTCAGGCCAGATGTTCACCATTCTTTTTTTTTTCTTCTTCTTCTTTTTTTGTAATTTTTTGAGAGAAGATGAAAGAGAGAAGTGGGGAGGGCCCAGAGCAGTCTCCATAGCTATACATCATTAGTTGTGACATATTTCATTCCACACAGGTGGGTGTGGGGCTGTGTGGGGTGGGAACCAAACTGGGGGCCTCCCACATAGGAGACGAGAACTTTCACCCCTACGCCATCCTGGTGGTTACCAGTTGCACGGCAGTTCAGCACATGGGTTTGCACGGGCTGGGGCTGGGAATCAAACCCTGGACCTTGCAATTGCAAGCAAGTGCTCCACCACTGAGCTGTCCCAGCATCCCCCAGATATTTTCCATTCTTTAGGTCAGTGGAGGCTGGGCTGGCTCCCAACCGTGCTCTCAGCTCCCCGCCTGTGTGCATCCAGCTCTGCACAATCTCCCCAAACCACACTTCATCCCATCGTCCACTTGTACTTTTGCTACATGTCCTTTGCCTCTAATGACCACTCACCTCCTCTTTGCCACCACAAGCCCTTGACAAATGAGCACGTTCCAAGTTCCTCAAAGGCTGTGCTGGGACATCCTAGTCCCTGTCTACAAGACATTCTACAATGGAAGAGTTCTGTGGACAGTGAAGTTTGGGAAACACTGGACACTATATCTCCTGCCTTTCCTTCAGTAAGTACAAGTCAATTTGCAAATTAAAAGGCCCACAAAGTTAAGCCATTGTGTTCCTTTCTTCTGTGTCCAGATTCGTGACTTCGTTCTCAGTTGCCTGGTGGCTATAGCGAGGCAAGTGCTCAATCGCTGGGCTATCCTGGCATCCCTTGAGTAGTTTTGTAAGATAATCTAGGTTAAGCAAGAGCCAAGTACAGTTGACTCTCAGTTAACCAGCACCCATGGGAACTGATAAGTGCCAGATAAATGTATCCAGCACTCTCAAGCAACCGGCAAAACTCAAGTAACAAGCAAAACTCTCAAACAACTAGAAAAAATTCAAGATTTTTTGTGTTTGTTATTTGAGAGTTTTGCTGGTTGCTTGAGTTCTGGTTAACTGAGTCTATTGCGTCATTGTTTGCCTTTAATTTGGGGGTGGCACCAGAGTAGCCCCTACACGTTTTCTTTTTTTACCTTTGTACTTTCTTTATATAATAGTTTGCATTTGGGTTATTTGCTGCCCTGGCTACTTGTAGGAAGAATGAATTCAATATTTAGGGTGAAGGAAAGTTAGGATGGCTCAGCAGGTTAAGCTCTCACTTTGAAGCCCTAGGGACCGAGGATCGAATCCCAGCCCTGGCCCATGTGGACCCATATTTTGAACTGGGGTGTGCTTCTCATGCGGGAGGCTCCCAGTTTGGTCCCTGGCTCAAGGGGGCGTGCCTCCCATGCAGGAGGCCCCCAACCCAGTTTCTGCTCTGTGTGTTCTCCTGCTCACCTGTGTGGAATGAAACCATGTTGAAAACTAATGATGTACAACTATGGAGACTGCTCTGGGCCCTCCCCTTTCTCTCTGTCTGTCAAAATCAATAAAATAAATCTTAAAAAATATATATTTAGGGTGAGAAATTTGGGTATAAGATCTAAAGTTTTCAGCTATGAAAACAGGAAATACATATAACATTTTGACTTGACTGTGGAAGATGACAGTTGCATGTGTCTAATTTGGATGTTTTTCCATCTTTTTGATAATAAGACGCTTTAATAAATCTCTTAAAAAAAAAAAAAAAAAAAGGCCCCAGAATCTCACAAAATGTTCTCTGGTGCATCTAGCAGTCTGTTCCTGACCTCACCTGAGAGTGGTTGTCACCAAGCTCCCCTCCTCCACTGGCCTCTTTAGTCCAGATAAGATGTTCCACTTCCTGCTTGAGGGTCTGAGGGCACAACTTAGTCACCCTCCCCGTGTGTGACGTCTCATGCGGTCAGGGCATTCCAGAAGAGTGACTGTCTTTCCCGGTGTCTCCTCCTCCACACAGGAAATAAATGACCTCAGGCCTCTCCCTCACGGTTCCATCCCACGTCTTCTTAAAATTCCTGGGAGAACACCGAATTGTCCTCCACTGCATCTTTTACTTTCCCGCATTCACTTGGATACTATAGGATGGGCAACTTTGGTCTGAAAAGTCTAAGATATCCGGGCTGCGTTGACTGGTTTTATTCAAATGCCGTGATGGTAACTTCTAGAGGCAAGAGGCCCTGGAGACAGAAAAAGGAGAACTTCCTAGCCCCAAGGTGGTATCTCCAATGGTTAACTCAGCCCTTACAGTCCTAGAACCTTTGTCTTCCTCCAAGACAGGGGTCTCCAAACTACGACCTGCGGGCCAGATGCGGCCCGCGAGGCCCTCTCATCCGGCCCGTGGAGACCTTTTTATCTGAATAAAATAATATTAAATAAATAATTAAAAACAACATCTATGTTTTGATTCTTTTTTATTTGGACCTCGAGTGTGTAGTCGGCCCCCAAACTGCTGTTTGATAGGTAATGTGGCCCGCGGGCTGAAGTTTGGAGACCCCTGCTCCAAGAGAATACAGTAGCCTCTCCATTAACTAAACTCAAGCAACCGGCAAAATCTCAAGCAACTGGCAAAATCTCAAGCAACCAGCAAAATCTCAAGCAACTGGCACTCTAAAGCATCCAGCTGCTTGAGATTTTGCTGGTTGCTTGAGATTTTGCCAGTTACTTGAGAGGGCTGGCTGCCTGAGTTCCCGTTAATGGAGAGTCTACTTACATTTATCTGGCATCTACCAATCCCCTGGATGCTGGTTAACTGAGAGTCTACTGTACTCCCCAGACTCCTATGCAAAGCTGGTGGATTATTTATACAGCCTATTGACATCTGCTTGGAGTGTTAGAAAACACTTGCCAACGAACAATCCTTATCTGCTGGTGGTGCAAACACAGCTGGGTTTTCTTTACTCCTTTCTGTCTGTATAGCTGACTTTCCTACAACACACACACAAGCCTACAATGTCTTCTAATAAGAAAAAGAAATCAGGGGAAGCCGGGATGGCTCAGTGGGTTAAGCGCTCACTTTGCAGCGCCGGGGACAGAGGATCGAATCCCAGCCCCGGCCCGTGCGGAACCATATGCTGAACTGGGAGCTCCCCCCGTTCAGTTCTCTCTCTGTCTCTGTTAAAATAAATAAATAAATAAAAATATATTTAAAAAAAAAAAAAAAGAAAAAGAAATCACACTTGTTGGTTGTTGTTCGGAAGCATGCTTCCCTGCCTCAGGATACTGCTCACACAGTGTCGTTCTATTGTTTACAAGGGCTGTCCAGAAAAAAATCCAGCCATAAAGGCCTCTACATTTCCTAGTACGTGGCTGGATACATTCTGGCCAGCCCTTGTATATTAAATAGATGATGTTTTTAATTTTTAAAAGACAAACTCTATTAGGGAGACCAGAGCCTGGGGCTTGGTAACCTGGTCTTGACTTAAAATCTTAGCTTGCCCTTATGCTGAAATGAGGTTGCATAATATACTCAACCTCTCTGAGCTGGGGCATCTCTACCTGTAGAAGAAGCATGATTCCTTCTTTTTGGAAGGGTGAGGAGCATCTAAAATGCTCCTTTGGGAAAGCTGGGATGGCTCAGTGGGTTAAGCATCTCACTTTGTAGCCCCGGAGACCGAGGATTGAATCCCGGGCCTGGCCCATGTGGACCCACATGCTGAGCTGGGGTGTGCCCCCAGTTCAGTTCTTGCTGGGGCCTATGTGGGAGGCTCCCAGCCCAGTTCCTGCCCTGCGCAGCCCCACGCCCACCTGTGGAGTGAAACTATATGGAAAACTAATGCTGTCAATTATGGAGACTGCTCTGGGCCCTCCCCTTCACTCTGCCTCTCTCTCTGTCTGTCTGTCTCTCTCTCTGTCAAAAAACAATAAAAATAAATCAGAGCAGTCTCCATAGTTACACATCATTAGTTTTCTATAACTTCATTCCACACAGGTGGGCACAGAGCTGCACTGGGCAGGAACTGACCAGGGGCCTCCCTCATGGGAAGCTCATTCTGGTGAGAACTGAACTTGGGGCCTCCCGCATGGGAAGCACACCCCAGTTCAGCATATGGATCCACACGGGCTGGGGCCGGGATTCAATCCTCAGACCCCGGGGCTGCAAGACAAGAGCTCAACCCACTGAACCATTCCAGCTTCCCCTGGTCCAGTATATTATGCATGCTCAATAAATATTTGCTATTTTTTCTTCTCATCCCACCCCTGAGACCTCCAGATGGTATATCTTTAGAGCACATTTCATAGACTCTTAGGAGAAACCTCGGCATCCATCTAATCTGACTTCTCTGGACTCCTGTCCACAGCTTCCTCAGCCTCGGCAGAAGGCAGCGTCCAGCTGCCCTTCCCACGATCATGGTGTTACATGCTGCTCATTTAGCTAAAACTCAACTCCCTATTAAATTCCACCTATTGTTCTTTTTTTTTTTTTAAAGATTTATTTTATTATTTTAAGAGAAGGTGAGGAGGGCAGGGCTCAGAGCAGTCTCTATGGTTGTGACAGGGTTTCATTCCACACAGGTAGATGTGAGGGCCACAAAGGAGGACTGAACTGGGGGACTGAACTGGGGGCTGAACTGGGGGCCTTGCACATGGGAGGCGGGAACCTTCGCTGCTGAGCCATCCTAGCAGTTACAGTTGTGTCACAGTTCAACACATGGGTTGGCACAGGCTGGGGCCAGGAATCGAGCCCCAGACTTCATGATTGCGAAGCAAGCGCTATCCCCTGAGCTATCCCCGCGTCCTTCTATCTATTGTTCTGAATTCTCACCGCTAGACTCACAACAGAGAACTAGCAGGCTCCCTGTTCCACCCCAACGTCCCTTGCAGAATAACAGCAGTTCCAAGCAAAAACCATTGCAGAATGTGGGATTTGGTCCAGGCGTAACAGGGACCTTCTTGAGCGACACAAAACATCGCACATTACTCACTGGCCCATCCCCCTGGCCATTGGCAAGATTTCTGACAGACGTCTTACTGCCTCGTACATTCTGCAGCCGCTCTACCCACCTTGTCCGGGCAGGGAGCTAGACAGAACTTAACCGAGTCATAGGTACGGAGATACAGCAACCAGGCAACGTGGAGGCCTGAGCCCAGCGATCCCCACCTAGACTGCTGGTTCTCATTTTTGTACTGAGGAAAAACAGGGGCTCTTTGGGGGAACCCGGTGTTCCAGGCTTTGAGCAGAAAAGACAGCGACAGGCACCTGAGACCACGAAGTCCTTCGGAGACTTGATTTCTAGCGAGGCTGTCACTCAGTTATACTGTGCTGTGTAGAGCCTGGGGGATACGTCTTGATTTAATGCACTGTGGCATTAAAGGGTCAGCAGCTCCGAATGCCGTCTGCTCCAGGCCTGTATTTGATTGCAACACTGTGAGTATCTTGTCTGCCCTGGTGGATGATTAACAGAGGTTATTGGTCTCCATGGCAAAAGGATTGCTCTGAATGTAATCTCATTTGTGGGACTGGAAAAATATAAAAGAAAAAAAGAGGCTTCGAGTCTGGCAGGATAGATAAAAGTCATTGCCAGTGAGGTCCAGCTACATTTGAGAAGGTAAAAGCAGCTCCACGAACCTAGATTGAAGCTGGGACAGTTACAAAGACGCCCGGGTCCATCCCCTTGAAAAGAGCCGTGAAGGAGGCAGTGAGGGGCCTTCATATTCTCTTTTTGCTGCCGGCCTGTGCTGCACTTGCCCAGCATGTGCACCGGGGGCTGTGCCAAGTGTCTGGGGGGCACCCTCATCCCCCTGATCGTGTTTGCCATCTTGGCGAACATCCTGCTCTTTTTCCCCGGAGGAAAGGTGATAGACGACAGCCAGAAGCTTTCCCAGGAGGTCTGGTTTTTCGGAGGCATATTGGGAAGCGGGGTCTTGGTGAGTAAGAAAGCCTGACGATCCCCCGGTAGATGACTGGCACCCCATCCTTCTAAAACTGGGTACTTATTGGCCAGGAAGATACCTAGTTGCTGGCAAAAGCCTGGGCATTGCATGATGAAAAGTCAGGGCCTAGATTTTGTTCCCTCTCCATGAGGACCCAACATGGACATGGCCACTGAATTCCCATTGGTTTCAACGTGGGCTGGCTGTTCCCGTGGGTCAAGGAAGTTCCACGAACCAAACTGAAGGCCACAGCATGTTTTTCCTCTAACAAAGGCGTGCTGGGATGTGAGGAGGGGGTGAAAGTGGCCGAGGGAGGAACGTACTTGCTGGCACATTGATGGACTAAAAATCCACCAAGAGAAGCCAGGGGTGGTGGCTGCTTCCTTCACTCACGCGATAAGGATTTCTTTGTTTCCAGTAGAGACTGGGACTATCCTGGTGAGGGAGAGTCACTTTTCTTGACCTTTGAGGCCCAATGCTTCCTCTTTCCCTAACCCACCCCCTGAGCGGAGCCTCGGGTGTCAGCTCTTGAAATCCTGCTCCATTGAAGCTGGAGTTAGGCCCAGTGGCAGGGAAATACTCACCAGCACTCACCCATGCGCCAGCCACGCTCTCTTAGTTACTTTCAGGGCCTCTGGCCACCGAGCCCCACGTTCTGGGAGGCTGAGGCTGCTCACAGCCAGGCAGGCACAGTCCAGACCCATCTGAGCCGCTTCTCTTGCTGGTAGGTGATCTTCCCCGCGCTGGTGTTCCTGGGCCTGAAGAACAATGATTGCTGCGGTTGCTGCGGCAACGAGAGCTGTGGGAAGCGCTTTGCGGTGAGTGACAAGGGGGGATGACAGCCGAACTAGTCCAGGGTGCACTGTCCCCCCGTGCTGGGCAGCTCTGGGGTGGAATCAAGTCCCCAGCCCCACGCAGAAGCCTGGGGACAGACAGTGTGCGGATAAAGAGGGAATTCTTCCCTCCGGGGAAGAGCAACAATAGTCATAAATGTTAAATTGCCAGGGCCCTCATTCTTATGGGGTATGAATACATGTTAAGATTTTTTTTAAGATTTATTTTATTGTTTAGGAGGAGAGAGAGAGAGAGAAGAGGGAGGGTCCAGGGCAGTCTCCATAGTTGTACATCATTAGCTGTGACATGGTTTCCTTCCACACAAGTAGATGTGGGCTGCGTAAAGTGGGAACTGAACTGGGGGCCTCCTGCATGGGAGGCGAGAACCTTCTCCACCATTCTGGTGGTTAGCAGCTGTGCCGCAGTTCAGCGTATGAGTTTGCAAAGGCCGGGGCCTGGGGATCGAATCCTGCCCAGTCCTTGTGACTGCAAGGCAAGCACTCATCAGCTGAGCTTTCCCGGCGTCCCACGAATACATTTTAGATTTTACGAACCAGCAGGGGCTCAGAGCTGGGAAATGGCAGTGAGTTCACATAAAGAATGCAGGTGGGGGAGGCTGACGTGGGGACTGCCCTGCTCCCGCAGCCACGAGAAGTCCTGTGACCTGGGGCAAGTCATTTCCTTCTCTGGCCCTGCACTGCCTGGTCTGTAAAGATGGTAGCCTCATGTCCCTCTAAGTTTCCCCCCACACACCTCTGCCAGGCTAAGTCCTGCAGTGCCCAGCACGGCCCCACTTCTCCCTGGCTTTTGCCTCTGGACATCTGTTTCCTTCTTGCTCCGTGCAGTCATTCATCTTTTCATAGTTGGACAGCGAGATGAGGCAGCAGCGTTCCAGGGTGGAAGGGTGGGAAGGAGGCTGGGACGTGGGGTTGGGGCCCATTTCCACAGCTGGACAAACACCATCCTGCTCTCAGCCTTCCCTCTCTCTGGTCATGTCAGGAAGTTGGACCCGATCAGAACTTCCCAAGTTAGGGACATGCTTTGCTGGTACACAGTTGTGCTGTATTTTTTTAATAACATGGAAAGTTATTCCCTTTTCGATTCTCCTGCCACTCTTTGATTCTATCAAGGGAAAAATGTCTTGTTTGGATGGAAAGAAGTCTTTACTACTTCCAACCACTTTCAAACCAAAGAAGAGCGAGTCTCCAGCTCCGGAACGCAAGCAATGTGAGCTGAGAATTTGATAATACTGCATTTATGATTGCTAAAGCGTCTAGCTGTGCATTCATATGATGATAGAAATGAATAAAACAGAGAGCTGACTTAAAGAAAAATGTTAGTTCAAGTGCATTGATGTGGCAGAGACTAAGAAGGTAGAACCAGAATTACTGGGGGAATGATAATAAGGCCAGAATCTCCCCAGGTTCAGTTGTCCACCTAAGAGACCATGAACCCCAATGGGGAACTCTACACACACACCTTAACCTCTTAAAGGGAAAGGTGTAGCTATCCCTTCTGAAATAAAATCATTTCTAACATTCCTTCTCACCATATGTGCTCATTAATTCAATCAAAAAAATATTGTTGAGCACATATGAAAGGCAGATGCACTGTGCATGTGTATGCATTGATTATCATAACATTTGAATTCATAATTTACAAGATGTAAAATACCCCCAATGGGGGAAGCCGGGATGGCTCAGTGGGTTAAGCACTCACTTTGTAGCCCCAGGGACTGAGGATTGAATCCTGGCCCTGGCCTAAGTGGACCCATATGCTGAGCTGGGGAGTGCTCCCAGTTCAGTTCTCACTGGGGTGAGACCCCGGCCCAGTTCCTGCCCTGTGCAGCCCTGCCCACCTGTGGAATGAAACTATGTGGAAAAACCAATGATGTGCAACTATGGAGACTGCTCTGGGCCCTTCCCCTTCTCTCTGTCTCTGTCTCTGTCTCTGTATCTCTCTGTGTCAAAAACAATAAAAATAAATCTTTAAAAAATAAAAAAATAAAATATAACCCCAATTTACTTGATATAATTTTATTACATGTAATATATGTAATATGATTTTAATATTTTACATAATTATATAGGAATGGAAGAAACAGGTAACTCATTTTCCCCTTTGAAATGTAATCTTGCTATACTTCGTGAGCTTTGGGGGAGTAAATTGAAGATAAAAATTTGAAAAATTAATACAAACGAAGGAAATTAGAAGAAAGGAAGAGTCGCTTCTTGGAGATCTAACAGCTCATGTCCTGGTGCTAAGTAGAAGACTGCCGATTAGCCCATATAAAACCCGGTTCGTGTTTGTTAATCGTTTGCTTTAGGTGTATACCTAACCCAGTGAGAAGTGAAATAGCATGCAAGATGTTATGCAAAACGTGACTTATAATTAGATGTAAGTGAAATCCAAGAGGAAGGCAGAAAAGGCACGCTTTCTTGCAAGCACAGTTGTGTCGATGCCATTAGAAACCTTTGGTCTACCCAGTTCAAGTTGTCTGTCTGAGCTCCCTAACCCCGCCCCTCCCAGCAACTGGCTGACGGTCCATAGGGCAGTGCCCATCAAAGGGTCAGCCACACCCATCAAAGGGTCAGCCACGCCCACCTGTCAGCTAAGGCCCCCCAGCGGCGGGTCCTGGCCCAGGGCCCACCACACTCTAGATGGCCTGCAGAAGCATTCCTGGGTTTGGGCTTGTTTGTTTCTGTTTGTTTTTAATCAGCTGCCAAATTTTAAAAATAGAGTTTACTAAAAGTATCTAGATACCTTACTTTTTTTTTCAAAAATTAAAAAGCAGTTTACTTTCTTCTCCTGGGCCTGCCGGTTGGCACAACAACAGCCAACCGTGGGCAAGGCTGAGCCCTTAGTTTAGGGTAGTAGCCCACCCCTGAGGGCCTTGAGTTTACACACCTCTGCTTTAGAGCCCTGTTTCCCTATTGTTCTGAGGCTCTGAGCAAGGTATTTACAGACATTTGTCAGACAAAAGAAGAAAAAAAAACCCTGCAGCCTAATTTGATCTGCAACAATACTGAAAGATTTGAATGATTCCTCCAAAGGCTCACAGCATTTCCTTCCCGGGGTTTAAGGAGGGCTGGACTTCTGCGGACCATTGTTTGAGAAACCCTGCTGCATAGAAAGGTCTGTGAGGCAGAACAGACAAGGCCAAGGGCTGTCGGCCACATCTGGCTGCTCTCGCCTTGCCCTTGCTCTCTGTCCTTTCCTGATGTCTCTCTTTCCTCCTTTCCTATGCTCTGTCTCTCTGGGTATCCTTCAGCAGTCAGCTGCATCATTCTCTTTCCTTTCCTTAGGTAGTAAAACCAGGATATAAACATCAACAGCAGAAGCACAATATTGGTGGCTGTAGAGCCGAGAACAGTCTTGACATCACCTAGAGATTATTTCATGGTGAAACTAGAGAATGCAAGTGAGCTCTTTTCTAAGGGGAAGCCCAGTCCCAGGGTCAACTCTCTTAAAAAAGGAAGAAAAGGAAAGGAAAAGAAAGGGGTGGTGGGGGGAGGGAAGGAAAAAGAAAAAATAGACACAATGAGAACTGAGAAGAGTGAGCCCTAGGGCAGAACTATGACAGGAGGGTGGCCCCCAAGGTGGGCAAACCCAGCCTTGGATTTGTTTTAGGTCTGAATGAACAAGAGGTTCTCAGTGGCCTCTTGAAAGCTTAAGCATGGCTGCCCTCTAATCCTTTAAAATTATTGATCTCTAGGGATGCCAGGATAGCTCAGTGGTTGAGCATTTGCCTCACAATCACAAGGTCCTGGGTTCGATTCCCAGCCCCAGACCATGTAACCTCATATGCTCAACGGTGGCACAACTGGTAACTGCCAGGTGGTTCTCACCTCCCATGCAGGAGGCCCCTGGTTTGGTGACCTCCCCATGTGGCCCCACATCCACCCGTGTGGAATGAAACCATGTCACACCTAATGATATACAACTGTGGAGACTGCTCTGGGCCGTCCCTGCTTTCTCCTCTCAAAAAAAAAAAAAAAGTACAGTGATGCCTTGGAATTCGAACTTAATCCATCCCAGAACCCTGTTCGAGTTCTAGTTCCAATATGAATGGGCGTTCAGATAAAGCTACGAGCCGTACAGTCAATACAGCCCATGTGAACAATGTGTTGGCATTCAGATTCCAAAGCAGTGTTCAGATTCCGAGACAAAATTTGCTTGATTTTTTCATTGGGATTCCAAGTTGTTCGAGTTTTGGGCCATTCGGATTCCAAGGTATCACTGTAAGTCTTCAAAAAATATATTGATCTCTCGGGGTCCAGTGAGACAGCTAATTAATTTCAACTTACTCATGCTATGTATGTGCTTTAATAGCAGCCTTTTGAAGACCTTGGCCTTGACTCAGACTGTCTTTAATAATGGGACTAAAGGTAGGTTGATAAAGGAGATAGTTAGAGGCAGGCAGGCATTTCAGCAACTTTAAATCATATCAGGTAGATAAAGGCCCACCACACCCATAGGCAGGGCCAGATGGATGACAGTCCTCTTGGGAAGAAGAATTAGTTCCAGTCATAAAGGAGTCTATTCCTTATAGAGTCAGAACTTCCCCCTATGCCTGGCTCACCAGCGCCTCCTAGGGACACCTCCTATGTGTGCACTCTCAGGTGAGCAGGTCAGCCAGAATGAAGGGAAGTTAAGAAGACAGTTCTTTTGAAATAATAAGTAATCTTGAAAGAAATATGGAACCCTATTTCTTCACTATGTGTGTTTTATGCGCTGAAATCCTCTGCTGTCAGATGGGTCATGGCACTGGCTGCCTTTCCTAAGGACATTGAAAGGATTCGAGGACAATGTTGCAAGCATTTAGGTACAGGGAAGGGGAAGGTGGGACCAAGTACCTGGGGTATTGAGGACACACAAGCACGTGTCCTTATAAATGCTTGTTGGATGAATGAAGCCAAGGAACATTCAGGAGGGATGTCAGGTGATTTCTTTAAAGATTTATTTTTATTGTTTTTGACAGAGAGACAGATGGAGAGAGACTGAGAGACGCGGGAGGGCCCAGAGCAGTCTCCATAGTTGACAGCTTCAGTTTTCCATATAGTTTCACTCCACAGGTGGGCACAGGGCTGCGCAGGGCAGGAACTGGGCCGGGAGCCTCCCGCACAGGCCCCGGAAAGAACTGAACTGAGGGCACACCCCAGCCCAGCATGTGGGTCCACATGGGCCGGACCTGGGATTTAATCCTCGGGCTCCAGGACGGCAAAGCGAGCACTTAACCCACTGAGCCATCCCAGCTAGGTGATTTCTTTATTAGGCTCACTTCTCACAATAACTGTCTGCATTGGGCATTAAACGTCCAGTTTTTAATATAAGGAAACTGAGCCACGTGCAAGTGAACTTTATGACCACAACATCCCATTGCGTCAGTCCTCTCCCCTTCCCGAGTTTGGTGGAGGCAGAAAATATAGAACATTCATGTTCTAAGGGAGAAAAAAAAAAAACTTCAAGATATCTCTATACAGCTCTTAGAATTCCTGCTAATGAAGAACCCCCGTGCCCATAAGAGATCTCTCCAACGTGTTGTCACTCACTACTGAGGTCTCTAAAACCATGTCCCCAAACCACCAACCTTTCCTTCCTTCCCAGCCCCCAGATACAAGTACACACCTGACCAAGGACCCACCAAGGACGGGACAGAATTGGGGTGCCATCCCAATCACCTGCCTCCAAAGCCCCATAGAAAAGGAGGTCGTGAAGCTGACAAGTGGTGAATTAGAGGACCTCTGATTACAGGGTGTTTTTATCTTCCACTTCAAGGGCAGCATTTACAACATACACACAAACACATATTTCTTCAACACTGTGAACACAACAGTTGTGCTGAACAACCATAAGAGAGTTGGTCTATTTCCTATTTTCTTGCACAGTGTTGTGCTGTCTGTGTATATTTTTTTCCTTATGTTTTGTTTCATTTCTGTGAGACAACCAATACCATTCACAGGGCACCTGGCAAATACAGTGGCAGTGTGTGATCGGTGTGTGCGTGCATGTATTTGAAGGGGTGGAGGGCACAGGACACGGCTGGGAGGGAGGATACCCTTAATCTAGCTCAGCCATCTCCTAAGATGTGTGATTTGGAAAAGCCGCAAGTTAAGGGCATGGGCTTTGGGAGCAAGTTTGCATGGATCCGTTCCAGTCTTCGCACTTGAATCTTTGACTTAGAGCTATCATGTTAGTTTCTCAAAGTTTCAGGTTCCTGGCTGGGAAACGTAGATCCTAGTACCCACCTTACAGGCTTGTGAGATGATTAAATGAGGTTCTGTGTCTAAAACTCCCATGGAATAGGGCTATTTTTATTAGCTAGAAAGTGAAATGATTGGACTAGTGGTTTTTAGAGATCTTTATTTATTTATTATTATTAGGTTTTTGTTTTGTTTTCTTTTGATTTTACAAAAACATAAGTATAGGGGATGCTGGGATAGCTCAACAGGTTGAGCACTTGCCTTGCAACCATGAGGTTTGGGAATCGAATCCCAGCCCCAGCCCATGCAAACCCACATGCTGAACTGTGGTGCAGCTGGTGACCGCCAGGATGGCAGTAAAGGTACTTGCCTCCCATGCGGGAGGCTCCTAGTTCAGTTCCTGTCCCACGTGGTCCCACCTGTGTGGAATGAAACCATGTCACACCTAATGATGTACAACTATGGAGACTGCTCTGGTCTCTCTCTCTCTCCCTCTCTCTCTCTCTCTCAGCACTTTCTCTCAAAACAATAAAATAAATCTTTAGAAAAAAATATATAAGTATATTTAAGCATTATTTAGTGGAAATTCTGGCTTTGAAATGCTTAACTATTTTTAAGATGTGAGAGACCCTTCCTTCTAGACTCTGTTTTTTATGGAGACAACCCACTGTATCCTGAAAGACCACAAATATTTCCAGACCACTTAGTCTTGCTCTGAAAAGAAAAGCAAGAAAGTAGAATTATAAGAAACTGACCTGAGTGTAAGTTTTCAATCGCTGTTCTGGAATAGTCTGGTCATTACTAGGGTTATACCAGCTGTGTCTAAATGAACAGCAATTTTATTGAAGCATGGAGGTGGCTGAGAGACAGAGAACTAACTAGATAAGGTCTCACTAAGTTGGAGCACAACATCCCAAAGTGTGTTCTTGCAAAAACTCACAGAAAAATGTTATAGTCTCCAATGAGATTGGAAAACTCTGCAAATTACCATATATACTGAAATAGAAGGCAATAATTCATATAAAACCAGCTCTTTATTTCCCATAAAGCTGGTTCCAAAAAATGTCTTGATTAACATTAATATATAGGGGAAGCCAGGATGGTTCAGTGGGCTAAGTGCTCGCTTTGCAGTCCTGGGGACTGAGGATTGAATCCCGGCCCCAGCCCGTGTGGACCCATATGCTGAGCTGGGGTGTGCTTCCCATGCAGGAGGGCCCCAGTTCAGTTTCCTCCCTGTGTGGCCCCTGCCCACCTGTGTGGAATGAAACCCTGTCAAAAACTAATCATGTACAACTATGGAGACTGCTCTGGGCCCTCCCCCCTTCTCTCTCTCTCTGTCTCTGTCACGCTCTATCTCTCTCTCATCTCTGTCACTCTCTATCTCGAACTTTTTCTGTCTTTGTCAAAAACAATAAAATAAATTTAAAGAACATTAATATATAAACCTTCAGTGACATATGCATATTTTGAATCACATGTTTTATAAAATATAAAACAATTTTAATGTGTTGATTTGGGAATATGACTCCACCCCCCCCCCCCCCACACACACACCCCATCCCCCACTCACGGTTGTATTAGTGTATTTATGCTTCTTTGACATCAGTGTCTTTGCTGCTACTAAAGACACCTGTTGAGCTATCAAGTTTCCCACGGCCCATCTCTTCCGTTCTATTTGGACACACTTTTATATGTAAGTAGGATGCTGTCAGCAGAAATTGTAGTCTTTCACAAATATCAATTCACATAAGACAAAGATCGTATTCAAAACATTCCACTTGCAGGTATATATTAATGACCCCCATGATTGCAAACACTAAGTGTGCTCATTTAGAATGTCCTTTAAAAGTCTCGTTAGGTATAATAGCCCATACTATGAACTGTGAAGTCAATAGTCCTAGAATAATTAATAAATGTGTTAAGAAAATAATTTTAAAACAATTCTGTCCTCTAAAATTAATTGGGTTGTATCTCACAAATGTGTTTTCCACATAGTACTTGGTTGTTTGAGTAAAGTATTAGAGGAAGCGCTCTATTGCTTTATCGATGAAAGAAAGACCCAAAGCTAATTTCCTCACTTCTGAGAGATAATTCGAGAGCTAACAATTTTCTTCTATTTCTGCATAACAGTACATCCCCCTCTTGAAAGTTAACAGACATTAACGAATCACAAAGATTCTTAGAAATACAGCAGGAATGAAACCTATTTGACTTTATATAATTCAGCGATTTTCAAAATTATTCAACAAGACATCTGGGGAAAAATGACAACCTGTTCTAATAAGATAAATTGACCAAATTTTTTATTTATTTCTAACCTAGATTATATTCACAAATGCTTTTGATGGGGAGAGTGCATTTAGGATCCTGTAAACATAAAAATTAAGGGAGAGAAATCGAAATAATGAGTAATGTGAAACCTTAGTCATTGAAAATATCCAACAGGTAGCTATCCAGTGCTTTTGATAATCCAGGAAGAAGAAAATCCAAGCAACGTCCTGACAAGCGTCAAAGAACTCACTGTTCATGGTTTCCAGGGGTTTGTGCCCTGGTTGAGGAAGACAGACGTTAAAAGCTACACAGTAATGTGTTGTATGCGCTGCGCTGTGATAGAAGTTTACACAGAGTTCCTGGGCTGAGAGATATGAAGGAGGGAAGGTCAGTTCTACATGGGAAGTCAGACAAAGATTTTTTTTTAAGATTTATTTTATTGCTTAAGAGAAGCTGAGAGAAAGAGAGGCTTAGAGTGGAAGGCTTAGAGTAATCTCTATAGTTGTACATCGTTAGTTGTGACATGGTTGCACTCCACACAGGTGGATGTGGGGCCACGCAGGGCAGGAACCAGACCGGGGTTCTCCCGCATGGGAGGTGAGGACCTTTACTACCCAGCCATCCCAGCAGTTACCAATTGCACCATAATTCAGTGTATGGGGTTTGCATGGGCCGGGGCGCGTCCTGTAAAGACTGGCTTCTACCTTGTAAGGTCCCTGTAGTCACCGCGCTACACAACAGGTGGATCGGGTGTGTTGAGTGTCACCTTGGAAAAGAACTTGACTCTCTCTCTCTGCCTCCTACAGATGTTCACCTCCACAATATTTGCTGTGATTGGATTCTTGGGTGCTGGATACTCGTTTGTCGTCTCAGCTGTCTCCATCAACAGAGGTCCTAACTGTCTCCTGAGCAACCACACCTGGGGCTACCCCTTCCACAGCGGGTAAAGTACGCCCTGCCCTGTCCGCTTGTCACCACAGGGGGGCGTGGCCAGGGAAACGGCCCAGGGCAGAAAGGGCCCGCTTCCTGCGGCTTCAGTTTACAATCTCAGGCATGCTGCTCCTTTGAGGCAGAGCTGGGGTTGGGGAGGGGGGTCTAATTGTCCCTTTGACAGAGACAAGGAGACATAATAGAAGAGGGCACCTCGCGGCTGGCTTGAGAGGAGGAAATGGGTGGTGTTTCCACTTACATCCAAAATGTATGAGCCGACACATGAGATTCCTAATAAACGCAGTAGTGGTTTTCATTGCAAATCTTGTCATAGAAAAGGAGAATAATAACTCACTAAGAGGGTCCAAAGACATTCACTAATACCCTGAACGCTCTCCAACCGGGGTGTCCAACCTTTTGGCTTCCCTGGGCCACATCGAAAGAAGAATTGTCTTGGGCCACACATAACATACACTAACACTAGCTGATGAGCTAAAAATATAATAAAATTGCAAAAAAAAAAAACACCAAAAAAAACAAAACAAATCTCATAGCATTTTAAGAAAGTTTACGAATTTGTGTTGGGCCACATTCAAAGCCATCCTGGTCCACATTGCACAAACGTGGTCTACAACTAAACAATTGCTGAAGGTACAAAGGTATGGCAAATGGCATTGGAAACATTGCAGGTTCTTCGTGAGAGTTCATGTTCATAAAACTCATTAAAATAACCCTTGATATTATCATGGTACTCTGTAGTTTCTAAAGAATTTTTGCCACTAGTTTAACATTGAACTTCATAGCCACCCCCAAGAGGTAGCACTAGTGAGCCCTGCCTCGCCAGGCACATCACTAGTTGAAGGCAAAGGCAGGGCTCAAAGTCATATGTTCTGACTTCTACTCTTTATATACTTCCCATACTCAGCTTCTAGATTGCACGGTCCAACACAGTAGCCGGTAGACTTCTGTAGCTATCATTTACATTTATTTAAATGAAATAAAGTGCAAAATTCCTGTCGCATTAGCCATTATTTCTTTCTTCCTTTTTTTTTTTAAATATATTTATTTATTTTTGACAGAGAGAGAGAGAGAGAGATACAGAGACAGAGACAGAGACAGAGAGAGACCTGAACTGGGGGAGCTCCCAGTTCAGCATATGGGTCCGCACGGGCCGAGGCCAGGATTTGATCCTCGGTCCCCGGGGCTGCAAAGTGAGCGCTTAACCCACTGAGCCATCCCGGCTTCCCCTAGCCATTATTTCAAGCACTCCATGGCCATCCGTGGCTGGCAGTGACTGGAATCAATACAACAGACAAAGGACGTTTCCATCGTCACAGACCGTCTCTTGGGTGGTGCTGTGTAGACACTTGTCTTCTATTATGTGAATGATAGTAACCCCCATGAGGTGGGGACCCTTGCTCTTTTGGTCACCTGGAAACCCCTCTACCCAGAGCAGTGCCGGACACACCTGGAGTGTCAGGGAATACGATTGTCAGATCCTGCTGCACAGACGTGAAAGATGGGTTCATGCCTAGAAAATCTACAGACACCAATTTATTAAATCAAACCCAATGACTAGTTTACCATGAGAGTCTAAAGAACCTCAGAGCAGGTTCAGATGGGGAAGGTGGTGGTATTGGTTCTGTTCTGATCTGGTTCATTCACAGGTGTGTCACATAAAATATCTTCACCCTCCACTATAGTTAAACAGGAGTCCAAGGCCTCTGATACCCTCCGATTACGTGAGGTGATCCCCAAATTATTTTACTGTGAAATCTGTCTCTTCTCACAGAGGACTGTTGGGGCACCCCTGCTGTGTGGAGCCTTGTACACTGTCTAACCACAGAGTAGGTACAAGGGACATGCATCCGTGCAGTGTTAAGCATGGTTTCTAGTTCTTCTATTACGTGAACGATGGTATCCTTGATGAACTTCAAATCAGTTAGCATCTATGTTCCAAACAAGCCTGACACCTCCTCTACGCACCCTGCTTGTGGTAGGATGGACGATGGCCAAGGTCAGGAGAGTGACAGCTGGTCTGGCGGCCAGCACCAGAAATGCCAGATTGGGGGGAGGACAGGAAACCACTTCTCAAAGTGCTCAGCGGTTGTCCCCGCAAGGCAAGTCGTCATTCATGTCCCTGCCCCACCTCGCACATCAATCCCTCTGTGACAGATGCTGTCACATGTTATTGTGTCTAACACTCTTATTGTGCAACAAGGCACCCACCCGTGAACAGGTTATCAGATTACAGAGATGTAGCAATAGAAACAGCATAAACTTTGCAGGCAAGCAGGAACACCCCAGAATTCTGCACCCTCTCTGGTTACTGTGTGGCTTGGAAAAGGCTTTGAAGGGAGGAAGGTTCAAATGCCCAGACATATGCACAGTGGCTTTAAACTAGCCTACGATCAAAAATCTAGATAAGGTTGTGTACAAGCCCCTACACACGACACTTTCTGTGTGGTTCACAGGGTAAGTGTGGTTACGGCTCTTCCTGGTGTTTTCCCCTCACGTCCTGACTTCAGAATTGAATCCCACATAAGATGCCAGTCCACTGTGCATGCGAGGAGAGAAAGATGGCTGGATTGGTACAGGAAGGGCTCACAGGTGCCAGAACCAGGCAGACACATGTCACTGCGTCCTCTGTCACCTGGTGTCCTTTCCTCAGCATCCCGTTGTCTTATACATCCTGTGACCCGACCCCACAAGCAAGATCTAATATTCCTTTCTAGCCTTACCTTTCACGGCCAGCTCCAAGCTTCCCCTCGCATACAGGAGGCCCGTCTTGAGTGTCCTATAACAATAACTGAACCCTCTGTTGCTGCTTGTTTTCCAGCTAACAAAGCGCTTTCAGTTACAATGTTGCCTTTGACCTTCCCCCAAAGTTTGTAAGGTTATGAACCGTCCTACCAAGGACCAGCCAAGGCCCAGAGAGAACAAGCAATGTCCAACAGGTTATTAAAGACTGAAGCTCGAATCCAGGTTTTCTGACTACAAGTCACAGCGCTTTATCTTGAACACAGCGATGATCTGTTTTTTATAAAGATTCTGCCTAGCAAAGCCCAGGGCCCCTCCCATCTTTAGTTCTTTTTACTCTGCCATGGACTCCCTTACCCATCAGATCCCACACTGTAAGCGTTGCAGCTGCAAACCTAAACTGCATGCAGAGTGACTTAGGGGCTAGAAGAGATGAGTCATTTGTGTGAGCCAATCAGAAGGCTCAGGACAGCTGCCAGTCTTCCCTTCTCACCAATGCAGCAGTGGGACCTGTTTGTCCCTCCTCTACTTTATCTCAGTGATAAAGGGCTAAGTATTTTGCATGCATTAGCTCAGGTAGTCTTTCTAATAAATCTCAGAAGGATTCTTAGTCTGAAGTAGAAAAAGGAAGTTCAGGGGAACTTCCAGGATGGCTCAGCAGGTTAAGCGCTCACTTTGCAGCCCCAGGGACCAAGGATCAAATTCTATCCCCAGCCTGTGCAGACCCACATGCTGAACTGGAGTGTGGCCCCAGTTCAGTTCTCACCGGGGTGAGCCTCCTATGTTGGAGGCCCCCGGTTCAGCCCTCAGCCGGTGGGAGCGTGCCTCCCATGCAGGAAGCCCCCAGCCCAGTTCTGCCCTGTGCAGCCCCACATCCACCTGTGTGGAATGAAACCATGTCACAACTAATGACGTACAACTATGGAGACTGCTCTGGGCCCTCCCCCTTCTCTCTCTCTCTCTCTCTCTCTCTCTCTCTCTCTCTCTCTCTCTCTCTGTCTCTTTCACTGTCAAAAACAATAAAATAAATATTTAATTAAAGAAAAAAAAGAAAGAAAAGGGAAATTCCATGGGTTCATTTGCAAAGGGCTCCCCAGGTAGTAGTGAATAAAAAGAGAATTTAAGCAAACAAAATAAACACATTTGGCAGTATCTTGCTTTGTGCTGAGACTTGTCCCAAAGATGAGGCAAAGGGGGACATACCTGCTCCCTGCCCTGATGAGCATTTAGGGTAGGGTGACCAGACATCCCGCTTTTGGCGGGACAGTACCAATTTTTAACAATTTGTCCGGTGTCCCACGGCGTTTTAAAAAAGTCCTGATTTTTGGAAAGAATGCACGACAAGCTAGGGAACAGCGGGAGATAGACTCAATTTTTAATCAAGAACCTCCAACCCCCAGTCAATGGTGTCCCGCTTTACCAATGTTAAAATCTGGTCACCTTAATTTAGGGTGACAACACAGGCCAGACCCTTGCAGTACAGAAAGGGGTGGCATGGGGGAGGGGAAGGGCAGTGTCCCCAGGAGGTGACGTGGGCTGGTGTTGGCAGATGAGCGGAAGTGCAGGAAGCACATTGCAGGCAGAGAGAAGAACGGGCCCTGAGGCAACTGGGAAATGTGTTCAGAGCAAGCCAAGGCCTCCCCCATGGGAAGCTCACCCTAGTGAGAACCAAACTGGGGGCCACACCCCAGTTCAGCATATAGGTCCACATGGACCGGGTCCAAGGCCTGGGATTCGATCCTCAGACCCCAGGGCTGCAAGACGAGCGCTTAGCCCACAGCAAGCAGTTCACGTTTTCTGTCATGAGAATCCTTCTAAAGCAGCATCCCAGAAGGAAAAAGAAACCCGAGACACGCTGAGATCCACCCTCCTGGCTTCCTTTGCAGCCAAATCTCCCATCCACCATCTTCCTCTCTGAGACAATTGGCCACCTCCGCCTTGACCCTGAGCTGGGAAGGGAAGTAGCTTGCTCAGGGCATGGGGACAGCGGTGGGAGGGAGAGCCAAGGACATTTAACAGTGGGGGAAGGACAAGGGACATAGCCAAGCACATTACTGTCTGGTCAGGGGATGTGGGGAGGAGGGGTGCTCACACCAAGACAGAACGGGCTTAAAGAGTCTGCTTGAACTTGCAGTTCATGCGACTTAAAGTCTAGTTTCTAGCAAGGAACCCCACATGTTGCTTGTGAACACATTTCCTGCAGCTGAAGGCCATATTCGGCAAGTAAGGAGGGGCCGTGTCACGTGGTACAGCTCTCAGGAAGCAGGAAACACACACACAGTTGTTAAGAATTGGCTTTGGGGAAGCCGGGATGGCTCAGTGGGTTAAGCGCTCACTTTGCAGAGCCAGGGACCGAGGATCGAATGCCGGCCCTGGCCCGTGCGGAACCATATGCTGAACTGGGGAGTGCCCCCAGCTCAGTTCTCTCTCTGTCAATAAATAAGAAAAAAAAAAAAAGAATTGGCTTTGCCCTTGGCCTGAGTGGACTTAAGGTAAGGTGACCAGATTTTAACATTGGTAAAGTAAGACACTATTGACCGGGGGGGGGGGGGGGGGGGTCTTGATTAAAAATTTGGTCTATCTCCCGCCGTTCCCTAGCTTGTCGTGCATTCTTTCCAAAAATCGGGACTTTTTAAAAATGCCGTGGGACGCAGAACAGTTAAAAATCGGGACTGTCCCGCCAAAAGTGAGACGTCTGGTCACCCTACAATAGGGTCATCTCTCAACTCTTTGACTGTGAAAAGGGGGGAGGGTAACAGCAAGATGTGCTCCCCAAGTTCAGGAGAAAATGAAGTAGCATGATGTACACAGAGTATGTGACACAATTACTGCCACACACTGCTTGCTAAGCCGTCAGCCTCATTATTCATTTTTAAAAATATGACTCATTGCTATAAGTAGGATGTATTATTACTATGTATGACAACTTTCTGAAATGTTACATTTTTATAATAATGTGATTTCAATTGCAAAATCGTTGCAAGCACTCACGTAAAGATTCAGAAAAGAATAATCTCTTTATCATGGCCAAGGTAAGCCTTGATCGGCACACTATTCTAGAGGCTTTTATATACTTCATGAATACATCACATCTCAAATATACTTAGCGGGTAAACTTACTCAAATGGAGGGGTCTGAGTAATGGTTAAGAGCGGTGGTTTTGGAGTCAAACAGACCTAAGATCAAATCCAGGCCCTTCCATTTCTAGCCTCAACTTCTTTTTTTTAAAAGATTTATTTATTGTTTTTGACAGAGAGAGACAGAGATACAGAGTCATAGACAGACAGAAGGGGGAGGGCCCAGAACAGTCTCCATAGTTGCACATCATTGGTTTTTCCACATAGTTTCATTCCACAGGTGGACGGGGCTGCTCAGGGCAGAAACTGGGCCAGGGTCTCACCCTGGTGAGAACTGAACTGGGGACACTCCCCAGTTCAGCATATGGGTCCACATGGGCCGCGGCCGGGATTCGATCCTCAGTCCCTGGGGCTGCAAAGTGAGCGCCTAACCCACTGAGCCATACCGGCTTCCCCTCAACTTCTTAATCTGCGTGTGGATGCACAAGAGCTGTCCAGAAAAAATCCAGTCATGGTCAATATAAGGAACACGGTTCCATAGCAGGATGTTTTCATTCATTCTGTGTCTATTTTCCTGGAGGCTACCCTATGCCCTGCCTTGTTCAAGGAAAGCGCCACCTCCTGGTAGAACTGGGGAAAGTCATGTGCGAGAGCCCCGCGCACGCGCAGATCGCAGCACGCGACCCGGGTTGCAAATGGACTGAACCCGAGCTGGGCTGGATCTTGGGACAGAGATGGGGGACGTGGTCCTGCCTCCGTGCGTGTGCATTCCCCAGCAGAAGACAGACAGATGGAGGGAGGATGGCAGAGTGCTGGGAAGCACAGACAGGACACCCACGCCAGCTGAGGGCAGGAGCGGGGGAAGCAGTGACGCCTGGATTCGCCAGGCAGCGTGGGCAGGCGGGGTCCTTGCTTGGGCCGCCTGCGTTGCTGGCCAGAAGTGGGCTGTATGGGGTGCATGGTGTTCTCTTACGATGATGGCAGCACAAGACTGGGGTGCTTCCAAACGCCGGTGGAATAAACTGGGTGCAAACTGCCTGGGCTCCCTTTGCTTCGCAGAATGTGGAAACGTGCTTTGCTACCAGGTGCATGAAAAAGCCGGCCGCGTCTCACCCCGGGGTGGAGAGTTGGGTGTAACCATCATTGCAGGGATCTCAGGGCTCAGAACCTGAAAGTTTACGGGAAGAGAAGGGCCTAGAATGGCTATTCTGGCCCTTTGTGGACTGCGAGGGTTGCTCCAGGCACCCACACTCAATCCTTGCTTCCAAGTTTCCCCCCCCACCCCCACCCCATGAGCATTGTCTTAATGTCACCACCATGAGGCGCTGTCATCCCTCCACTGTGTAAACTTCAGAAGCGGAAAAGAGACAATAGACAGACTACCCATCATTTCATCTCGGGATCTTTTCTTTCCAAAATGTATTTGGAAAAATTTCTATATATAATCTCTTATCATCAAGTTTAAAAGTAAATATAGACAGGACTACATGAGAAAAGGCAGAGCAGAAACACGGGTGTTTAAGAATGATAAGCCGGGGAAGCCGGGATGGCTCAGTGGGTTAGGCGCTCACTTTGCAGCCCCGGGGACCGAGGATCAAATCCCGCCCCCAGCCCGTGCTGACCCATATGCTGAACTGGGGAGTGCCCCCAGTTCAGTTCTCACCGGGGCGAGACCCTGGCCCAGCTCCTGCCCTGTGTAGCCCCGCGCCCACCTGTGGAATGAAACTATGTGGAAAAACCAATGATGTGCAACTATGGAGACTGTTCTGGGCCCTCCCCTTCTCTCTGTCTCTGTACCTCTTTCTCTCAAAAACAATAAAAATAAATCTTTAAAAAAAAAAAAAGATAAGCCCTGAAAAGAAGTCTTATACAACAACACGTAAGATGTAGTAGGTCAGTGATTCTCACAAACTGTGAGGTTCTCAGCATCTTTTATAGGTGAAGAAACTGAAGCTGCCCGGTGGGAGGTGGGGAGGACAGATGACTTGTGTGAGGAATACAAGGTCTCAGAATTAAGCTCGCCTTTGAATGTGGTCCAACACAAATCTGTAAACTTTCTTAAAACGTTATAGGATTTTGGTGGTGGACCATTTTTTATCTAAGCTCATGAGTTATCAGTGGCATTAGTGTGTTTTTTTGTGGCCCAAGACAATTCTTCTTCCCGTGTGGCCCAGGGAAGCCACTAGGTTGGACACCCTGTGCTAGAGCGTGCCTGAAGGAGCAGGGAGATCGATTTGTGGCTCTAAGAATGTGAGAAGCACTGATAATTATCCACAGGACTGACCCTTTTACTGTCATTTTTGCCTTAAAGATCACATTTCTCCCTCATGACATAATGCCCTTTGCATTGCAGTGGATTCTTTATGCACATATTTTATAAGTATGCTATAGTTTCTCCTTTTTTGAAGTTCTTCAAAAATATGCACTGAGGCAGCAGATTATTTAGTGTTTTTTGATGCATTAAATATTTTTGCATGGGGACTGTGTTAACAAAAATATAGTTGAGTCAAAGTCACAATTTGGCTAGAACTAGGCCTTTTAAAATAATCAAGCTCTTCCCTATCACTATAGGACATGATTGTACTTTGCATGTCTTCAGATGGTTACTGGATTAGACAGATAATTTGTCACAGGCCCACATAGTCCCTAATAACAGCAGGTAGGATAAAAGTCGTGAGCATTTGTGAGATTCTACTCCTGGAGTGTCTTTATTTTTCTGGCCTCCTAATAGACATTGATGGAACTTACCCATTCTCTTGGTCAGCCCACAGAAATTACTGTCAGGGGGAATCAAACACACAGTGATGGAAAGTGAGCTGATTCTGGGTGGTGAGCACATAACATGACGTATAGACAATGTAATGTAGAATTGTACACCTGGAAACAATGTAATTGATATCAATAAATGTGACCCCAATAAATTTAACAATAAAAAAATCACTGTCACCTTGTAGCTTTGTGACCTACAGGCAAGTCACTTAACCTCTGTATGCCTCAAGGTCCTGATTTGTGATGTAGAAAAAGATTTCTATGAGAAATAAATGAGTGAACTATGGGTAAAATGTTGAGAACAGGGTCCTGCACACAATATATACTCAATAAAAATGCTAGGTATTGTTTTTAAAAGTGTTGTTATAGAATATTTTTTTAATGGAGCTTACGTTTGGGGTAGAAAGCACTGCAAAAGAAAAATTACAGGGATGCCAGGATTGCTTAGCAGGTTGAGCACTTGTCTTGCAGCCCCAGGGTCCAAGGATCGAATCCCAGCCCCAGCCCTGCAGACCCATATGCTGAACTGGGGTGTGCCCCCAGTTCGGTTCTCACTGGGGCAAGCTTCCATGTGGGAGGCCCCTGGCCAGTTCTTGCCTGTTAGGAACTGGGCTGCATAGCAGGAGGGGAATGGCAGGCCAGTGAGCAAAGCTTCATCTGTACTTACAGCTGCTCCCTGTCACTCGCATGACCGCCTGAGCTCCACCTCCTGTCAGATCAGCAGCAGCATTAGATTCTCACAGGAGCATGAACACTGTGTAAACCGTGAATGTAATAACACACACACACACTATCTGCGGAAAAGTTGTCTTTCACAGAACCAGTCCCTGGTGCCAAGTGGGTTGGGGACGGCTGGTCTAGGGCATCGCATACGTCTTTTAATAGATCTCTTCTGTCCTCCCCCATGGTTCCAACAGGGATTACCTCACTGACGAAGCCTTGTGGAGCAAGTGCCGAGAGCCTGCAAATGTGATCCCCTGGAATCTCACCCTTTTCTCCATTCTGCTGATCACGGGAGCGATCCAGATGATTCTCTGTGCCATCCAGGTGGTCAACGGTCTCCTGGGGACGCTGTGTGGGGACTGCCAATGCTGTGGCTGCTGTGGGGTAAGTTGAGGTCTTTGTCCTGTCTCATCTGTGCACAGGAGGCCAGCGCTAAGTGAAGGACAGGGCAGGAGGGGCACAGCTACTGAGAGCCACGGCCACAGGCGAAGTCCCGGGGGCCCCTCTGTCACCGCAGGGCGATGTGACATTGTGCTCCTGGGACCCTGAAGCTCTGTGCATGTTGACATACCCAGGCCAATGCGGACAAGATGTTTTATTCTTCAAGTCAGTTGACCATAGTCCTGAAAGCGAAGGATTCCACATACATATGTAAAGAGAGACATTTACAGAAAGAGTATATGGAGATCCCCAGTAGGTGGGCACACATCACAGGCACGTGCTGTCAGCAGGGACATATCACTGCCTGGCCCGAAATGTGCTCACGGCTCCCTGTGAGGGCGGGCTGATAAATGTGGCCGCCGCTGTCATAGGTTTTGTTACAGTCAGCCTATCTGGATACAACCGGTTCTGTGTAGACACAAGGTGTCTCCCCTCCATCAGTCTTGATCTTGCACACACAGGTGCTTACGTTTGTCACCGAGTGCCCATCAGAATGGCAGAGTGTTCAGACTGAAGAACAGTCCGCATGACCCCCCCCAGCCGAGTCCTGAGCTTTGAGTGTTTTCGGCTGAGGGGATCCTAACGGCGGTGTTCCATGGACGGCCTTTTGTTCTCGGGGTCGTCATGATGCACCCACGTTCCACCACCTGTAATGGTCTCCTTTAAGATGTCCTCACCTACTTTTTCAAAATTTCAAAACCATTGGAGGAACTTTTTCCAACTGTTAAGGATTCAACGACAGCACACTGTTTGAACCGAATGTCTGAACACGCTTTCATTTCGATGTGCTCTGGGTGACAAATATAAGCACCTGTGTGTGCATGAGGTCAAGAATGAAGGAGGGGAGGTACCACATGTGACTACACAGAGCCAGTTATATCCAGACATGTGTAACCTAACAAAAACTATTACGGCGGAGGCAATATTTCCCAGCCTGCCCACATACATCTACAGAGTGGGTTAAGTTGCCAAGTAATGTATGGAGCATGCTTTAGGGTATTTTCATTTCCCTGGAAAAGAACAGAAAAGAGCCATTAAAAAAACCTATATTTTGATGAGATTTCTAATATAGAAGAGAGAAATGGTTCTTAAGTGAGAGGCGGGGGATAATCACCAAGGATTTAGTCTCCAAATATGATTGTATATTATCAACAATCCAAAAAAACAAACAAACACAAAAAACATCAACCTATGAACAGGAATGCAGTGCAATTATTTTAACTAATGACCACACCAGATCAAGCAATGATTTGTACACACAAAGTTGAATGCACAGACTAATATATGAGGGGAAATAATTAAACAGAGCTCAAGTCTCTAATTGGAAATTATGTCAATAAATTTAAATAAAGGCCTCTCTACTTAACATAATATCATTCCCAGATTTTAAATGATTCAAATAATTTTCTTTAAATTTTTAACGAGCGTTATACGTGTATAAGTCAAAAATTGTGCTCCATGCGCATGCATGCGTGTGTGTGTGTACACACAGAAATATATATATATTAATATTCAGTTACAGACCCTGCATTCTACCACTATCTTTTGTCCACCCAATTGCCCTAGTTCTCCACCTGAGAATGTTACCTACTTTCTTATCTATCCTCCCAGTTTCTTTTTTATTGTTTTCATTGACCCTACGTTACAAGGACTTTTTTTCCCAACACTTAATAATACTGAAAATGTTCATGACATAGTGTTTTATTTAAAAAGAGTAAGATACCAAAAAAATAAAATAAAAAATGCATACAGGACATAAAAATTCTATAAATAAGAAAAAACAAACATTGTTAACAGAAATCCCAAAATATTAAATGACAGATGTTTGTGGGTAAGAAGATGTTCACTTTTTTCTTCCTTCTACCTCATATTATTCAATTAAGTTTTAACAATCATATATTTTAAATATATAAAAAGGTAAATAAAAAGTTCTAAAAATCAACTGTAAAATGCATGTATTACAAACTAACTTCACTGTAGTTTTTTTTCTATACATTTTCAATTCTAGTGTATTGTATTTAAAATTTCCTTCCTTCCTTTCTTCTTTCCTTCCTTCCTTCATTTGTTTTTTTCTCTTTTATTTATTCCTTCTTTTTCAACATTTTATTTGGAAAACTTTGAATCCATACAGAACTTTACAGAACAGTGCAATGAACCCCACTGTATTTTCACTGAGATATACAACTTGTTCATATTTGCTCTCTCTCTGAACCATTGGAAAGTAGCTTGCACACATCCCGAAACTTCCCTACTGAACGTTTCAGTGCACCTGAGAACTGCATCTCTAACCACTCAATCCGTGGAGGAGTCCCTTCTTAGAGCAGCCCACCTTGCAAATGCTCGTCAGCATATCGCCCCTAGGAGGTCACAGTGGACAGACCAGGGCTCTCAGCAGAGCTACTGACCGCTTGAGTCCCCCGAGCAAGCTGCCTAACTTCCCACCGTTCCTTCTCCAGGGACTGTGCTGACCCACATCCATCCGCTCAGGAGGAAGCCTACTCGTGTATTGGGAGGTTCCTGAGGTTGGCAGTCCTTGAAGGAGGCAGTAGAGGGAAACGTGCCTTCATAATATGTAAATTCAAGTTAGACTTGGGTTCAATGCCAGTTGTGCGGTCTTGGGCACGTTCACTGCCTTCAAAACCATTTCTTTGTCTAAATTGTGGCTGTTAACTCTACTTCCTAAGATTGCTGACTGAGGTTCTAACATGGCGTGATAAATACGCATCCATTTCAGCAGTTCAAAGGCTCCACACGTCGTCCTGACTGATTTCCTAAGCGTTTGAAAATCAATGAGACAGCGTGGCTTCAAGGAAGGGAGTATGACCTCTGGGTTCCAACTCCCTGGGTTCAAATCCTGGTTCTTCTATGTCTTATCTGTGGCTTTCGTTCTATCACTTGACCTCGCCGTACCTCTTACCAAAATGATTTTTCACAATAAATAATGCAAACTAAAATGAAACCTCAATTCCTATAACCTAAACTCAGTTACTAAGTAAGAGGCTGAAGCTTTGAAACCAAATAGGAATAGTACAGAAAACATTCAGGGGAAGCCGGGACGGCTCAGCCTGAATCCTGCCCCGGCCTGAGCAGACCCATATGCTGAACGAGGGGCTGGGCCCCCCACACTCCAGTTTGTTCTCGCTCCCCCCCACAAACCCGTTCAGCCCCTGGCTTGAGGGGGCGTCCCTCCCATGCAGGAGGCCTCCAGCCCAGTTCCCACCCTGCATGGCCCCTGCCCACTTATGGGGAACGAAACCATGTCTAAAGCTGATGATGTGCAACTATGGAGACTGCTCTGGGTCCTCCCCTTCCTCTCTGTCTCTCTCTGTTTCTGTCGAAGTAATAAAATAAAATAAATCTTAAAAAGAAAACATTCAATAAGTAACCAGTAAGGGCCAGAGGTGATTGGGAGATTAGGGGGTGATGGGGAAGGGAAGAGGTAAGGGAGAAGAAAGAAAAAAAGAAAGTTGTAATTAATTAACTTTTTCTACCTTCTAGGGAGATGGACCCGTTTAAACCTCTATGATGATTATCGCTAAACCGATGGCATGTGGGAAGACACAGTAAACGTATTCATCTCTCTTTGGGTTGTCAGTTCCTATCTGCTTCCAAACTGTCACAGCCTGGGAAGGGCAGAGCTATTTCTTCTCCTTCCCGACCAGCTTAGCTCAACTTAGAATGTTATGTTCATTTCAAATAAGAAACGGGTTGCCCACTGAAGTTATCAATAGAATTATAAATCTTTCAAATTAGCTTCCTCTTGGCATTAAAGAACAGGTTCAAAGCTAATTGCTCACGGTTTTGTCTTCAAGAATGTAACATATGTAATGCCCCATGTATTGCCGCATGGCTTCTTTGTATATAGAGGTGTTCATATCTTTAGGAGTTTAACATAATTCAAAGGAGAAAGGCACTTCAAAAGGAGGAACTAGTACCAATTTTTGTTTTCAAGATTCATGGGACAGAAGAATGACTAAATGTATCATAAATAAATTTTATTTGATGTCTTTTTGGCTGATGTGTTTGAATTAACTTATCTTTTGAACCTGCCATTATTTGTGAGGATTTCCTCATATATATTAAATTAAAAACATAAATCAAAGGTAATGGAATAAAGACAGTGTGTGTTGGTAAGGAAGGGGCAAAATGTTGAGTGCGTAACACCCTCTTTTTATCTTTTCTACAAATCTTCCTTTCATCAAATAAAACAACAATGTTTTAAAAAGTTAATTTGGGAGATGCCGGGATAGCTCAACAGGATGAGCGCTCGCTTTGCAACCGTGAGGTCTGGGGATTGAGTCTCAGTCCTGGCCTGTGCAGGCCCATGTGCTGAGGTGCAGCACAACTGTAACCACCAGGATGGTAGTGAGGGTTCTCGCCTCCCATGAAGGAGGCCCCCAGTTCGGTTCCCGCCCCACACAGCCCCACATGCACCTGCGTGGAATGAAACTATGTATAAGGTGACCAGATTTTAACATTGGTAAAGCGGGACACCATTGACCGGGGGAGGTGGGGAGAGGGCTCTTGATGAAAAATTGGGTCTATCTCCTGCCGTTCCCTAGCTTGTCGTGCATTTTTTCCAAAAATCGGGACTTTTTAAAAATGCTGCGGGACGCAGGACATATTGTTAAAAATCAGGACTGTCCCGCCAAAAGCGGGACATCTGGTCACCCTAACTATGTAGCAACTAATGACGGATGGCTATGGAGACTGCTCTGAGCCCTCCCCCTTCTCTCTCTCTCTCTCTCTCTCTCTCTCTCTCTCTCTCTCTCTCTCTCTCTTTCGCTTGATACATCTTTTTTTTTTTAATATTTATTTATTTATTTATTTTATTTTTGACAGGAAGAAAGAGAGATACAGAGACAGAGAGAGAACTGAACTGGGGGAGCTCCCAGCTCAGCATATGGTTCCGCACGGGCCGGGGCCAGGATTCGATCCCTGGTCCCCGGCGCTGCAAAGTGAGCGCCTAACCCACTGAGCCATTACGGCTTCCCCGATACATCTTTTTAAATAAGTTGATTTGGGTAAAAATTTACCAGTTTATGGCCTAGGATTAAGGTAATAGGGATTATTAATTCTACGTGTTATATGAAGACATGAATGTTGGTTTCATGAGTCAGGCACTAGATGGAGTCAAATTCATTGTGTTGAATTGAGTTCAAACCCCAACTGTACCACGTATCAGCTTGGGGATCCTGGGAAAGTTGATTTCTTAGTCTTCATTTCCTCATCTATAAAAGGATGGTTGAGAGGCAACCAATCACCTAAGAAATGTTGAAACCCCCAAAGGGGGAAAGGAGGCCTCTGGAATTGCCATGTGATGACTTCTGCCCCTGCCAAGCTGGTAGGCTACAGTATGTAGGTCTGGCGCACTGAAAAACAGGTTTCAATACAGCAGTCATCAATAAAGCAGCTGCTCATCACCCCCAAGTGCTGGTCCCTGGGGGACAGCTACTGAAGACGCAGGGATTTACACACGGTGATTTTGCCCTTATTGCAATGAGAATCCTGAGGTCAGAGATCTAATCTGAGGGAGGCCAGGAAAACTCAGCAGTTGAGAGCTTGTCTCGTAATTGCAAGGTCCAGGGTTCGATTCCCAGCCCCAGCCCGTGCAAACCCATATGCTGAACTTCAGCACAACTAGTCACCACTGGGATGATGACTGGGATGGCTCAGTGGTGAAGGTTCTCACCTCTCATGCGGGAGGCCCCCGGTTTGGTTCTCGCCCCGTACAACCCCACACCCACCTGTGTGGAATGAAACCATGTCACAACTAATGATGTACAACCATGGAGACTGCTCTGGGCCTTCTTCCCGCTTCTCTCCGTCTCTCTCTCTCTCTCACACCTTCTTTCAAACAGTAAAATAAATCTTTAAAAAGAAGAGAGAGGTCAGATCTGACACTTATGGGCAGAAGAAAGAAAAGCAAGGAAATAGGCACATGGCAGACAGTCAGTGGTTGGCGGTGTGACTACACTAGCCTGCTCCATCAAAAGAAAAAGTTAGTCTCAAGCACTTGGCAGTCAAGCATTTTAATTAAAAAACAGCCCCATCATTTACAAAGGAGTATTAAAAAAAAAGCCAGAATGATCATCTGGAGGGCAGGCCCCTTGGGGTAGAGGCTTCCCCCACTAGGTGATGTTCTAGGAACCCATCTGCACTCTACAAGGGGCCCATCCTCCAGAAGATCATTCCAGGTTTTGGCCCCCCGCCCCCCCCCCCTTGTCTATCTGCACCTCTAGGTAGCCCTCTAATTACCCCTGAAGAACTCAGGGATACATCTACCTGACACTCATTATCCTGGTACCTGGCCCAACCCCCTGACAACTGACTGGTAACCATCACCCATCAATCCTAGAGCTAAGAATGCAGAACTGCACATTATTCATGTAAATCACCTGTCATGAAATGGGAAAACGCATTGAATCTCCCAAAAATATTCACTGAAGCTGAACGCAGCCTCTCACAACACCAGCTGGTCTAAGGATGCAGATATGTTCCTAGAACATCACCTAGCGGGAAGCCTGTCCTACAAGGGGCCCGCCCTCCAGACGATCATTCTGGTTTGGGGGTAGGAGGTTCCTCTTGTACATATGATTCAATGAGATTTTTTTTTCCTGCTCTGGAGAGAAAGTTCAAAGGTTTCATTAGATTCTCAGAAAGGCTCAGGGCCCCAGAGGTTAAGAGACAGATTAATAGGCTAATCATGAATTTCAATTACCCTGTTTGAGGGTAGGGTAACCTAGCAGAAGATTTTGCAACTTGTTCAGTCTTGAAGCAGTGCCAGCGTGTATGTATGCGTGCATGCCTGTGTGTGTGTGTGTGTGTGTGTGTGTGTGTGTGTAAGTGCCTGGGCATTGCCAAGCTCCATGTTGCCCACACACTCACCAGTCTACTTGGGACATCAGGTGAAGGAAGAATGTAAACATGACACCTTTCCCAAGCACCAAATGTGAATTTTATGAGGGGAATAGAGGGAGAGAGGGAGAGAGAAAAGGGGAGAGAGAATCCCAAGGACACTACTGAAGCAGAAATGAGCTACAGATGATCATACTGTGTCGTGTCCATAGATATTGGGGCCATGAACTTGATAAAATAAATGCTGCACCTTGACAATCACCCCAAGAATTAGTTAAATCAAACTTTATCAGCATGAATTATCCCCATCCTCTCACCTAAAACGTGGCGTGGGAGATGCATCTATAAACTTCAGTGTATATGTTTTCCTCCTTTTTAAATCTCTATTTTTTGTGACTATTTTCTAATGTATGCATTATTTTGGAACAGTCACCTATGCATATAATTTAGAAATAAAGCAATTTTAAAAAACCATACATACACACATACATACATAAGGTCCATGATAAAGCAAGTTGGAGATTACTCATCAAGTTGGTCCTTGAACTTGAGCATGACCAGTCAACAGGGAGCTCGCAGAATAAATGCAGATGCCCCGGCCCTCAGCCTCCCTCAGATTCAGGAGTCACAGAAAGTCACATTTTACACTAACTCTTAGGATATTTTGAACTTTGCTAGGAGGAAAAAAAAAAAAAAGCCTTTCTTTTTCTCTATGTACTTAAAAATAATTTTATTCTCACTCAAAAGGCACAGATCTCCCTGGCAAAGGAGAGAGAGGAGAGTGAAAAGGAGGAAACACACATAGCAAATTCCTGCGTGTCTTTCTATTTCCCCTTCGGCTGGGACCCCGCCCCCTGAGCCTCTCAATGGTGCGCTGGGCGGCTGACTGCTGCCCTCTAACGGCCATCCGGCCACAACGCCGCTCAGCGGACACACCGTACTTTGTAGTGTATAATGCACACTTTTGGGGGCCCAAATTTGTGAGGGAAAAATAAGGGTGCGCCTTATACATGGGCAGTACTCATTCTGTATCTACATAAATGTTTTTCATTCTTTTATTGATGCATATGAGTTAAGAGTGTAACTCCAGAAATCAATAATGATATCTCTAATGCAAAATCATACAGAGGCAGAGAGAGACAGAGAGAAGGGGGAGGGCCCAGAGCAGTCTCCAGAGTTGCACATCATCAGTTTTCAACATGATTCTGTTCCACATAGGTGGGCGAGGGCAGCTCAGGGCAGGAACTGGGCTGGGGGCCTCCTGCCTGGGAAGCACACCCCAGTTCAGCATATGGGTTCGCACAGGCCGGGGCCGGATTCGATTCTCAGTCCCAGGGCTGCAAAACGAGCGCTCAACCCGCTGAGTCATCCCAGCTTCCCCAATCTTTTTTTTTTTTTTAATTGTTAAATTTATTGGGGTGACATTGGTTGGTGAAAATGACATAGGTTTCAGGTGTACAATTCTAAAATAACACCATCTATTTATTGAATTGTGTGTTTACCACTCAGAGTCAGTTCTCTTTCCATCAACCATATATTTGATGCCCCCACTGTCCTCCCCCACCCACCTCCCCCCTTACCCTCAGGTAACCACTAAATTATTGACTGTGTCCATGAGTTTTTGTTTCTTTGTTGCTTTCAGTTTTATATTCCATATATAAGTTATGTTTAAAAAGAAATGCTAAAATTACTTTATAATACAAAAACAAGTACATAAATATAAACAAATAAAAATTTAATTAAAAAATTGAAAAAAAGATTGGTTTTCCCTGAAAATTTGGCGCAAAAAACATGGGTGCACATTATACATGGTGAAATACAGTAATTTCTTAAAGGCAGGTTTGGTCATCTTTCTAAAGAATCCAATTTTTCCAAAAGCTTTGTTAATTCATGACATGGAAGGGTGCAGTCACACATCAATCGAAGATGGTTTGATTGACAATCAAAGGAAGGGTTGCGGTATGAAAGACAATATTCTCTCAAACATATTCATTCATTCCACAAATGTTTTGAAAATATTCAGAGCTGTGTACTAGGTGTTGTTCTAGGTGCTAATTTAAAACAAACTACAATTCCTGCCCTCACAATGATGACAGGCTCATGGGAGAAGACAATGAAGGAATTAAATCCCACTCTTAGATGGTGTTAAGTGCTGTGGAGAAAAATGTAGTCTTGGAAGAAGAGAGGGCAAATTCACACACACAAAAGAAAGAACATGAGGCCTTGATGGGTCCCCTACAAATTATGGAGTGTTCTACATATGTCTCTTCTCTTCATCACTCTCACTATACCCACATTTTCTTTCCTTTCATTATAATACAATAGCCGATTTTACATGTAAAGGAACTGAGGTTCCAAATCTTCGAGAAACTTGGCCAAGGTGATAATGCATAGCTGCGATGCGCAGAACTTCTGAACGGGTTGTAGAAACACAAAGCCCAGGGCAACTTCGGAACCAACAGCGCTCACACCTGCCTTTTCTTAACACAGGTTCACACACTCACCTTCCCCAGAACTCACAAAGCTGCGTGGAATGGGCCAGACCGCACCTCGCCCCATTAACGTTTCCCCTTGCTCTTACTCTCTGAAATTCTCATTTTACTCTATGCTAATTCCACACATGGGGTGTCTTTCTAGAATGCCAGGGATGGGTGACTGTTCATCTCTGCGAATCCCACAAATTAATTTACTGCTTTGCTAGACCCATGAGTCAAATTATCCTTATCTAGTAACATCTTTGAGGGGCGTCCTTTTTCAGAAAACAGTCCCTAATCCTAATGGTGGAAATGCTGGGCCCTCCAGTGGGGCAGTAAAGAAGATTCTTGCTGAAATTCTGCCATTTATGTAATGTAGAGTCATAGTTAAATAGCAATATCTCATCTTCCAGTCTGTTATAACTTTTGGACTCTCAAAAACACTCTAAGAAAAAGTGTGCACATTTGGGTATGAGACACAAAGCCATCTATCGCTGAAGGTAGGAAATCTGTGCAAATACTAGCAAAGATGATAAAATGACAGAAAGTGAACATTTTACAGAGAAGGAGAATAAGAAATGAGACCCATAACAGTTTAGTGGATTCTGGAGATTACAATTATATCTGTCATTTCTGATAGAGATGCTGTTTGGGGGAATTTTTATTGTTTCTTTGTTGTTGTTTTTTTGTCTACCCATCTTCAGTTCTCATACTTTGAGGATGTTAAGACAACAGACTAAATTGAATAAAAAGACTCAATATTATAAAGGTGTCAATGCTGCCTAAATGACTCTCACAGTATAATGTTGTCCCAATAAACACACACCCACATTCATGCACACACGTGAACTAATGATGCCTAATTTCTATAGCACAATAAGCTGTCATTATATGTTGCCTCCCTTCCATTTCTGCCTCCACGGTGTTTAGTCATTGTCCCCACACGCTCCCCACTCCAGGGCCATGGACCTTCTCACCACTCCTCTCTCAAAATCCTCTGCTTTCATATACTATGTGCAGTTTCCTTTCTTTGAAGTGGCTGAAAAACTCCTTGAAACCAGGCCTCAAACAGCATGGCCTGATTGAAGCAGTCTGTTCCTCTTCTTCCTTCCCTCCTCTGAGCTCCCATTACTCTTTGTCTCAGACCTCCTAATACGAGGGGAACCCCCAAAACACAGGAATTTATTTATTAAAGAACTGTGTATTTATATGTTTAAACAGCAGTCACCTTCAAAGAACTCCGTTGGATGCACTACATCTATCGAGACGCCTTTCCCACGGCTCAACACGGTTTTTGAATGCATCAATTTGGTGCCTGTTAGGGCTTCTGCTGTTTTTAGTTTCACCTTTTCCACATCGGCCAAATGGTTTTCTTTGAGGACTTTTTTTCATCTGGGGAAACAAAGAAAAGCCTCTCGGGGTGAGATGGGGTGACTGGGGAGGGTGGGACAGGAGAGTCCTGGTGTTTTTGGCCCAAAACTGCTGAGCTCAGCGCGGTGTGGGCAGGTGCGTTGTCATGTTGCTTGTTGTTCGTGTAAATCACCCGTCATGAAGTGGGCAAATGAGTTGAAAAAGTCTCCAAAAAAGAAAATTTACTGAAGCCGAACGCAGCCTCTCACAACACCAGCTGGTCCATGGATGCAGGTGGGTTCCTAGAACACCCACCTAGCGGGGGAAGCCTGTCCTACAAGGGGCCCGCCCTCCAGACGATCATTCTGGGTTTTTTGTGTCCCCTTTTAGGAGTTGTATATGGTCCTAATTAAACAAGCTCGAAAAAAATTGTATTGTCTTCATCCTTGCATTTCTAATACCTCATTGCTGCTTTTAGCATGACTGGGGCTCAGCAAGTACAGAGTGATGGATGAGCGAGTTAATGAATGAATACATATTTGCTGGCTGTTGATATTAGTCACTCTGAGAATGTTGGGGGTTATCAAAGAAGACCCTAAGAGTTTTACATGCTTTGGCATCCTCAGCAGAAACCAAAGTGACTCAGGTCCGATGGCCTCAAAACCACCTAACTTTTTCCTACTATTGGAGATACAGCAGGTGGCCTGAAAGATCTGGCAAGAAGTTATTTCAGAATGGCTTCATTCCTGTAGTTGTTTCTTTTTCTGTGAAGGCCTTACTTGTATGTCGGTGTCCTTTCTTATTCATATGAAGGGATACGCTAGCACAGAGACTCTTCTGATTGACAGGCTTGCAATGACCAGAGCTGGCTTTGTGGACATGTTTCCTGTGCAGTCTCACAGGGGCCACCACTCAGAACAGCCCCACTGGGTTCAAAGTCCTAACGCTACCCTCTTGAAACTCTTCATTTGAGCAAGGAGGTTTCACATTTGAGCAAGGAGGCCCATATTTTCGCATTGTACCGTGCCCTCCAAATTATGGAGGCAAACCAGAACAATGGGTCACCCTACTTATGGTCTTTCTACTGCAAACATACGACTGACAAACTATAGAGCCCACTTAGGACACAGAATTTGATGGTCAACTCTAGCTGTGACCCCTATGAATTAACATTTGTAAATGCAACTTATACATCTCTGGTCACTACAGTTCGAGGCCTTATCAACTCAGTCTTTCGGTCAAATAGATCTATTTCAAAGGACAACCGTGGGACAGAGTTGCAGAGTCAGGGGCCACTAGGACTCCAACGAGTTTCTGAGCCATCTGGAATCCATGTCAATGTGTGCATGAGCATCGACTGTGAACGACTTCCAAAGCTTTGATCAGCTCCTCAGACCCCTCAGGGACCATAAAAAAGTATAAGGCATTTCTTTTTTTTTTTTAAGATTTATTTTTATTATTTTTGACAGAGATAGAGAGATACAGAGACAGAGAGAAGGGGAAGGGCCCCGAACAATCTCCATAGTTGCACATCATTGGTTTTTCCACATAGTTTGATTCCACAGGTGGGCACGGGGCTGCACAGGGCAGGAACTGGGCCGGGGTCTCGCCCCGGTGAGAACTGAGCTGGGGGCACTCCCCAGTTCAGCATATGGGTCCCCACGGGCCGGGGCCGGGATTCGATCCTCTGTCCCCAGGGCTGCAAAGTGAGCGCTTACCCCACTGAGCCATCCCGGCTTCCCCATAAGGCGTTTCTTAACCGTTGGTTACTGAAATCTGGGACATTTCAGAGAACATTCTAAGGAGTTCTGCTTTGAGGCCCTGAGTGGATCAGACCTTCTGGGGCATTCTGGGAACAAATCCACTCTGTTTTAGGGCTGGAATTCATAGACCCATTTCACTCACTCCAGTGACCAGAAACTCTTCCAAAAAGTCTTCCTAACATGATGTAGTATGTCTGGTCTTGATTCTATATTCATTTTTCTTTATTTTAATTTGATTGTTTTTGAGAGGAGACCCAGAGCAGTCTCCATAGCTGTACATCATTAGTTGTGACAATAGTTTAATTCCACTCAGGTGGATGTGGGGCCGCACAGGCAAGAACCGAACCAGGGCCTCCCGCATGGGAGGTGAGAACCTTCGCTGCTGAGCCATCCTGGTGGTTACCAGTTGTGCTGCAGTTCAGCATATGGGTTTTTACGGGCCCGGGCCAGGAATCAAACCCCGAACCTCGCTATTGTGAGGCAAGTGCTCAAATGCTGAGCTATCCTGGCATCCTCTGTATCCATTTTTGATACATGACATATATTTATCTATTCTGGGAAGCCAGGCAGATGTGGTAACTTCTCCAGATTTTAACTTAACGGCCACAGTACCATCACAGGTGTTCTCCATGGAAGCCAAGTAAATTATACAACCAGGAACTATGATGTCCACACGACACTCAATCGTAATAATAATAATAATAAAAGTGCCTCTGGGAAAAACCTAAAATATAGAGGTTACAATTTTTCATGGGAAGTGCAAATACATAAATTTTCGATAGATTGCAATCCTTAAAAAAGAAACTTATTGTGTGTATACACCATAAACGTACATACAAGTCCCAGCTCAGAACTAGTTTAGCTGCAATGCCTATAACAAAGATTTACTTATCGATTGAAGCCATGAAAGGAAACATGGTTGGCTGCAATCCCTGTCACCCTACTGACTGGTGACAGATTTGTTTAATCAACTAAATTGACTGGGATGTTTTTTCTCCCTTATTTGGCAACTCCTCTTCTGTGTTCTGTCTGGAACTACTCATTTCCTTGGGGAATACAGTGTGTCAGAAGTCAACTCACTCACCCAATACCCACGGGGCATCCGCTCTGTGCTGGGCATGGCTCTCAGGATACAGTGGGCTTTACGAAGTACCTGTACCAGTTTACACTGGTACCAGTGGTGCAGTAAATGTCTCCATTCCCCCGAATCCTCGCCAACACTTGGTGTTACTCTTTTCCATTGCAGTGTGAGAGAGGTGAGATTGTATGTCATTATTACTTAATTCCCATTTGATTAGTAATGAAGTTGGTGAATTATTTGCCATCCAGTTTCCTGCCCTATATATTTTCAGCTCATAGCCTTGGCTCATCTGTCTTGGACTGTTTATTTTTACTGATTTACTTTAGTTTGTGGTGTATTCTGGATACCATCTTCAGTCTGGTTCCCAGAAGATCTTGACACAAGGACTCGTGTACAGGTGAGTTTTAAAGAAGCACAATTTAAGAATTATCTATTAAGGAAGTAGATACCGGTACTTGTAGGGGAAACTGGTAAGAGAGCAGGTGAAGCAAGACAGAAAAGGGAGGAAACAAAGCAAGGATGTTTCTGAGGCAAAATCCCAGAGAAGGTGGTGTCTGATTGTCACACTCACCTGCCATTGACTGAAGGTCACCACGTGGGCTGCAAATTCCTAGGCATTTCTAGCTCTCAGGGTATGTGTAGGCAGTGACTGTAGCACTCCTTCTAAAAAGGAGCACTCCTTCTAAAAATACACAGTGAGCTGAGCACTCATCTTGTAGCCCCGGGTTCCAAGGATTGAATCCTGGCCCTGGCCCTGGCCCGTGTGAACCCATATGCTGAACTGGGTGGGGTGTGCTGCCAATTTGGTTCTCGCCGGGGTGAGCTTCCCATGTAGGAAGCCCCCAGCTTGAGGGGTGTGTCTCCCATGTGGGAGGCCCCCTGCCCAGTTCCCGCCCCATGTGAGCCCACCCACATCCAACTGGGTGGAGTGAAACCATGTCACAGCTAATGATGCACAACTATGGAGACTGCTCTGGGCCCTCCCCCTTCTCTCTCTCACTTTCTCTCAAACAATAAAATAAATCTTAAAAAAAACACACACACACAAAAACACTCTTCAACTAAGAGTACCCTCACCTAATGTATCTGTGCAGTGACAAAAGTGTCACAACAGTGAACATCAGGGGACTCCACAGAGAAAATGTACTGTCACAAGCACACACTTAGAATGAACGGGGAGTTGTTTTTAGTTTTGATCACAAGGAGCTACACCGTATCCTGCATAGTACAGGAAAAAAGAGTAGTTGAGATGCTTTAAGTCAAATCTGTGAGGGTGTCAGAAGGCCCGTGTGATGTTTAAAGTATATGCTTAAAAAAATTTTTTTAGTGGGTCACTTCAAATAAAGCGAAAACCAAAACTCTGTGGATATTTAGAACATTGGAGAACAAGCATGTGAGCCAAAAGCTGTTTGCCTACAAAATGTGATCAGGTTGCATGAGCTTGTCTTTGGTACCACCCAGACCCTTCCATGAGAGGAACACACACAAATCATAAAAAGACAAGGGGCCCACATGGAAATTCAACTGTATTTATTTTTCTTATACAGAATCAGAGAAATAAAAACCAGTACCAAACTCCAGGTGAGATGGTTGGAACTGATTGGATGGCGTACGTTCCATACGCTCCCCATTCTAAAATTAAAAATACACACACGTATGTCATATGACAACAGGTCGAAGTAAAAATATTTTTTTAAAGTTAAAGTACAAGCACATAAAGGATGTGGTGTGTTGTTAGGAAAAGGGTTTCTGTCCAGCACCCATTTTCCCCACTCAATTCATCCACAATTTCCTTTTTTTAAACAACTTGTTTTTTCCCCCATAAAAATGTACTTTCAAAAGTTAGTGATTGTGTTATGAGCGCACAATGGATAATTAGCAACACTTTGCTGCTTCTTCTACAGAGAGATTTCCCAGCACACCAGGGACGGCAACCCTGAACCCTAACTCTTTCCCATGTTTCCCATGTAGTGTTATCATTAGTGAGAGACCACATGTCCCATCCTAACTTCTACGGTGAAACGCTGAGAATGATTTAGATTTAACAGAGTTGCCAATAGGTTGTGACAATGAATTTACTTCTAGAACATGTGTTATCAAGAGGGGGAAAAAAAAACACAAAACCTTGAGAGAAAGATCTCTCCAGTTAGTTTTTAATTTCATGTTTCATATGCCTTTTCTAATGGCAAAACTATTGGATGAAATGTTGCAAGTGATTGATTGATGTAGGACAAGAAAAAAAAAAGACTAGGTATCTTGGCAGTTGTTATTTTATAGTAAGAAAACAGTATCAATAGCACCTTATCATGATTCTGCAGGAGTCTTAACACTTAAAATAATAAGAAATAGCCTTTAAAAAGTTCTTAGATTTCTAGCTTTAGTGTTCTTTAACAAAGGCCATATTTCATGGCCTTAAAAACAAACACACACAAAAATTATATCTGGTTTTATGTATTAGTAAACACGTAGTCAGGGTCCATGTTTCATTCTGGAAAAAAATATTTGTTATGCTCAGTAATAAATGTTTCAACTAATTTCACTAAAAACATTCTTCTAACATTTTCTAATGCCACAAGCTTGCTAGAAAATCACTTCTAAAAATTGGTAATACAAATCATCAATGTTTTCACTACTTTAAAAAGAAAGGGAGGGGGTATCTGTTTCTTTTATGTTTAACCTGAAAATGAGGCTATAAAAATATTTTTTTTTTTTTTTTTAAATACAGTAACACTGCTCAGTTTTGTTCGGTCCCTTGTTTTTTTCTTTTTTCTTTTTTTTTTTTTCCTTAGAAAGAATGTGTAACTCTTTTTGCAATGATTCCTAACAAAAAAGAAAAAAGAAATTGTGCTCCCTTCAATTTAGTAGCCACATAAACATCACCCCTGTCTCTCTCAGAGCACATAGAGAGAGAGAGAGAGAGAGAGAGAGAAGGAATCAAAGGGACATCAATCAGGGGTCCTTCAGGAAGAACGAGTCACTTCGTTGGAAGCAGTAGCAGGTTCCTGCGCTTGTTTGCCCAATACGGAGAGGACACATTTTCCCTGCGCTCTTTTCTCCCTTGTAAAGTGCACCAAAGCTTTCCTTTCTTCTGCAACAGTCTTTTGGTACCAAGACTGTCGTAGAAGAGTGTTCTTTTGTTCTTTGGGGGACACCTCTCATACTTCTAGCTTGTCTTGCTTCGGGGACGGGGGTGTGTGTGTCCTAGAACTTGTCACTTTCCATTCCACAACACGTACTCTTTCCACTGTATTCCATCCCTTTACTACTTCATCTCTGACCTTAGCACTTGCCGTCTTTCCAACAAGATAAAAAATGGATTCTGCCCCGTCTACATCCTGGTTGATTGAAAAGGATCTCAACTAAGATCCTGAACAAAGAAGCCCCATTGGGAACTGAAAGTTTCCTCCCAGAGACCTGAATTAAGAATGTCTTTTTAAAAAAAGTTATGAAGTTCATAGATTATAAATAATGTCAGTTAAACACATTAAACAGTTGAGGACTTCATTGGCAATGCAGGAAGCGTGCATGCCAGCCAGAGATTCTCTGTCTCAGTCCTTAAAAGCTAGTAAAAAAAAAAATTTTTTTTTGGTTACATAAGAGGTATTGAGTACATAGTTCATGCCTTTGTATACCAACTGTAGCAAACAGGGTTAGGGTAATATACTTAGGAAACAATTTTATTGAATTGTTCCAACACCTATATCTCCACCCTCAGAGGGCATTTGTTTTCCACGTCAGTCAGAGATCTGCTTCATCCTTCAAACAGTTTCATAGATAAGTCTATTTTAAACACTTCAAATCTTGAAAACACAACTGACAAGGCTTTAGTATGTAAAAAAAAGCAAGTTTCCCCTGCGTGCCATCAAGTTGAAAGCTACGTGGTCCTGGTGTGTTTCAGAACAGTTTCCAGAGACAAACATACAGTTGCCACCGATTCATCAAAAAAACATCTGGCTGCCCCCTGTCATCAGCTACAAAAATGATAATGCTTTATAAAATAAACGTCACCTTCTAAGCTGCAATTTTTAAAAAATAAACATCCAACTTGCCATGGTAAAAAGATTTTGTTTAATCAGTACCAAACCGGCCACTTGCAGAGCTGCAGTGTAGGAGCTGTGACGCATATACTGCTGCTATTCTCCCGTGGGAAGGACTAGTTGTCTAGATGCTACGCCCTAGAATGATGGAGGCTAAACTACCACAGGGCTGTGTGTGCCTTTGTGAATACAGAGTAACAAGAATCATCAGAACCAGCATGGATTCAAAGCTACATTGTATTCCATACAGCAGAGTTTTACTATCCATACAATGATTATTTTTAATTAAAGCTTGGGTTAAATAGTCAAAAGCATTTGGTGCTACTGTCATGAACACGGTTTTTGAGGCTGTCAATCAGGTCTAAGCTGGTGCACACTTCCTGGACCGAATCGCCCTTCAGAAGTCACTGCCTGTGTGGTCAAGCGTTTTATGGATTCTAATCAATTGGCGTATAAATTTCAGCGAACACCCATACAGCTCAATCATGGGGCGCAGAGAGGAAAATGGAGAAGCCGTTCTGCGTAACCCACCGCAGGAATGCAGGCTTGCCTAAAGTGAACATCGAATGCTTATTTGTGTTTCAGTTACTGTCAATCAAAGGCAGGCAATGGTTTAACTGGCCACGTGGAAAGGAGGGAGCATGAGTCATGGAGGCGGCAAGGGAGCTCACCTGAAGACTTGCTCTGCCCCAGCCCTGTTTCCAAGAGGCCCAGGAAATGTCAGGGCGTGGCCACACCCGCGTTACCGGGATTACAGCCACGTTAGGAAGGGCTCGCTTTTGTTCAGAGCCGACTCCACATCATTGAAGAGGGGGATCAGGTCTTCGGATTCCAGAGTGCCTAGGTCAACATTGGTTCCTGGAAGACAGTCAAGGAAATCAGGGAAACGCGTCTGCTGAGGATTGATGTTCATGGGTGTCTGTCCCCCGTTGTCTCCTGAAGCAGAAGGAAAGGCGATCGTTAAGCTCCTGAAAGGTGGGACAGTTCAAGTGTTAACAACTCGAATCTTCATTTGCGCTCTTGCCTGCATTTAAACATTTACCCATAAAGATATATGTATCCAGATTTGCATTGCAGCATGACTCATGGTGGCCAGGACATGCAAACAACCAAAGTGTCCTTTGATAGATGACTGGATAAAAAACATGTGGTACATTTACACAGTGGAATACTACTCAGTCGTAAGAAAAATGAAATACTGACGTTTGTGACAATATGGATGGATCTTAAGATTATCATGTTAAGTGACGTAAGTCAGACAGTAAAAGTCAAGAACTCATATGTGGGATATAAAACTGAAAGCAACAAACAAGGCAAACCAACAAAAACTGATAGACACAGGCAACAGTCTAGACCAGGGCTGTCAAACTCAATTAAAACGCGGGCCATTTGGTGCAACAGGCAAGATTCATGCGGGCCACATCACATTTACAAACGTCGCCGGAACTGAGTCAGCGCGTTTATACACGCCCACAGGCCCCCAGGAAAGGCACTGGGCCACGTGTACACTCGTCTTCAGTAGTAGTTAAAGGGTTAACGAGGGAATTGTGTGTACAGCATTGCCTCGATCTCCCCTAAGCGCTATTTTCTTCATAACAATTTTTTCTATTTTCATTTTATTTCAGAGCGTCATGGGCCACAAAAAATTACCTCAGGGGCCGCAGGCGGCCCGCGGGCCACCAGTTTGACACCCCTGGTCTGGTCTAGAGGTTACCAGAGGGTGGGGAAAGAGGGTTAAGGGTGTTAAATACATGGTGATGGAAGGAGAATTGACTCTGGGTGGTGAATACAATGCAACACATAGATGATGGGTTAGAAAAATGTACACTTGAAACCTATCTAATTTTACTAACCAATGTCACCCCAATAAATTTAATTTAAAAATCTGCTTTATTTTATTTTGTTTGCTTAGAAATCTATTTCCTGAACCCATTTAATCACTTAATCCTATTTTGGCAGATTCATATCCTAGTAGAACTAGAAACTATAGAACACGGTTGAGAAAATGCTGTGCTAAAGGTAAGTTAAGTGTCTGAGACATAACATGAAGAATCATGTTCTCTATGAACAATAGTACAGGAGAGAATGTGCTGATCTTTGTGCTAGTGGATTGATCTTTTTCGCTGTGTGAACTTAGTCACATGTAGCGTGTCTGACCCTCAGTTTACCCATCTGAAATTGGGAGTATAGCAACTTTGTTTTTTATTATCACTATTTTTTTTTACTATAGTCCCTTCTTCACAAATTAAAGCATCAGATAATATATGCCATACACCCATGACCGTGGGCACCACCATTCATACATACTAAAACACAATAAATGTGTGTTGATCGTGGTGAGAAAAACTGGAATTCAGTCACTGCTGATTACACAATATTAGAACAACTAGTTAATTCAAAGAGCCCTGAACAATTTCCCGAAGGGATAAAATACACCTCAAAAATCGAGCAGCAGGGGAAGCTGGGATGGCTCAGTGGGTTAAGTGCTCACTTTGCAGCGCCGGGGACTGAGGATCGAATCCCGGCCCCGGTCCGTGCGGAACCATATGCTGAACTGGGAGCTCCCCCAGTTCAGTTCTCTCTCTGTCTCTGTCTCTGTATCTCTCTCTCTCTCTGTCAAAAATTAATAAAATAAATAAAATTAAAAAAAAAAAAAGAAAAAAGACATTTCTAAAAAAAAAAAAAAATCGAGCAGCACTGATAACTACGACAGCCTGCCACCATAGCATCATTTTTAAGAAACTCATTAAATCAACTTTTCCGTCTTAAAAGTACAGCAGCGTTCCTGAAAATCGTGTATAGAAATTTCAGTATTTTGAGCAAGACTGTAGAAAATTCATTTTAAGCATATGCATTAAATATGTTCCAATGAGAAAAATTATGTCTTTCTTAGTGATGAGGAAAACACAGTCAAACTTTATTTTGGTGACAGCAAAGCTTAATGACTTTCTTGTAACTCATGAAATATCAGTGATTCTTGGCAATATCTTGTAGGATTTTCATTGCAAAGGGCAATAATTTTTAAAAAATGAAATCAAGTTCAACCATATGACCTCAATATAGAGTTATTGATACTGAAAGACAGCAAAATAGAAAAGAAAATCCAAAATAATTTTTCCTACCCACTAGAGTGTAACAGATAGATGCAAGTGAGGTTTTTAAAAAAAAAAAGCATTTGTCCTGAACAATGTTCTGATCATAAGGGCTGGTCTCACGGGACTAGTTTGAACTGTTTTGTTGCATTTGAATTTATGACTTCAGTTTCCTCCCTCCCTTCCCGCCTCCCTCTCTCTCTTTCTTCATTGCTGTCTTTATTTTTTGAGTGTGAGATTTATTTTTGCCCTCTTTGGAGGCACTGCTTGCTATGGTTAATAATAGGTTGCTTCAGTCTTTTAAACACTGGGAAGCCAGGAAAGATTAAAAAAAAAAATTAAATAAGAGAAGACACTAAGGCAAGTTAAATTTAAGCTTGACATTAAAAAAAAGAAGAAGAATTAATTCTATTCCATTGCTGTGCAGTTAGTCCTCTAAATATGTTGATGATGGCTTGCAAAGGGACCCCCACAGGGGCTGCCCCCATGTCCTACGCTGGCTGGCTGGGCCTGACTCTTGTGGGGCCAATAATTTAGATTCAGAGAGAAAGAGCCGTCATCCGGGAATAGAGTAACAGACACAGGCATCACGCAGAACAGCATGGGGGAAAGCGATTCTTTTCATTACACAACCGTCCATTTTTCTATCGTCAGCGAGGAAGGACAGAGGATAAACTTGCATGGGTGGATACATACACAGTCGTCTATTTTTGGTTCTAGAACAAGTCCTGGGAATTTAGGACTATGATCAAGAAGTCTAGATTGGGCAACTAAGACTATAGTGAAGCTTTTGCTATTGGAGACATTCACTGGAGAGATAACCAGGAAGCCAGCAGAGGCCTGGCCCAAAGGTGGTGCAGGCTGGGAACGAGGTTCAAGTCATCCCGACTTTTCCTTTTTGATTGCTGAGGGAAGACATGGTTAGCATGTTGGGATTTGAAATGACAATCTAGGATCTTCAAGGAGCTTAACTTTTGCAAACGCCCACTGCCCATGGCCTCCCAAACACAGTGAACAACGTGAAAAACTGGCAAGCTGATGGAACTATATACACCACTGCCAGTTCTCAAGAGACGACTTGGCCTGTAGTTACAACTGCAAACCAGAAGAGCCTAAGCATTGCACTGGGGGAGGGTGATACAGCTGACAGTGGTGTGTTAGTGCAATCGTGAAGACAGATATGTGATGCAAAGGGGGGAAAAATGGAACAAGAGCAGAATCTAAAATCTTGTACCCGTACATAAAGCCATATTTGTATAAACTAAGGGGCAGGGGCTAGTTTGTAACTAGTGTTCGGGGGGTTGGGTGGCATTTCACTTGTCATTTTATGTTGTTGCAATTACGTGTTTCTGGTTGGATTTTAGAATTGAGACGACTTAAAATGGTGATTGAACCCATTTCCCGGTTAGAAAAAAAAATGCAGCTCACGGCCGCGTTCATTTAATTTTCCATAAACATGCTCTTTGAGGCTGAAGCAAATCTGACTGGTTGTCAATGTGCACATAAAACATAAAAACGGCTCTTGGCGTTGTCTCTAAACAGAACTTGTCTCTCATCCTAATGTAACAGAAATGTCTATGGTGATCAGTATTTTATCTTTGTTTTCACGCCTTGTTTGCTAGGACTTGACATTTTCAGTGATCGAGGATTATTACACTGTATTTTGTAAATGGAAACACCACAACTAAAAGCAGAATACTCGAAAGAGAATGATGTCACGTGTTTCCAAAGACTCAATATACTAGAGTGATGTGAAAGTAATAACAGAGATATTTTGTGGCAAACTTTGGGGGTAAAGGTGAGGACTGTCATTCGCAGCCCCAAGCGCCGAGGGCTAGTATTTTCAGGGCCAACGGGAAACGGGTTAAAAAGGCAAACACGTTGCAAGTACGCACGGATCTCACCCCTACCTGTGTCCATCTCATCCACGTTACTGAGGAAATCCTCCGGGGTCGTTGGGACACTGTAGCACCCTAAGCCCAGGCCACTGTCGGTGCTCTGCTCCCTTGAGTGGTACGGGCCCCTGTGAAACAAGAGATGGGGGAGACTGAATGTGAGCCCACGGAAGACATTTCCAAAACAAAACACGGTCACGAGAACCCCAAACTTCTGTAGGTTTGTCTTTCCACCCAAGTTTCCAGGCAACCCCAGTGTCAATGAAATTAATCAATTGTAAGTGAATAAAACTAGCCGTCCTCAGTAAATGGACAACGACTTAATTTTCACCTCAAAAGAACAATTTGAGCAGGCCTGCTACAGATTGAGTATGATACTGTCTCTGTAAATGTTCAAAAAAAGAAAAAAGCGGGAAGCGATGCTGAATATTGCCTAGGTAGGCACACGTTACCAGGCAAGAAGTTTAAAAATAAGTGCTATGAACACATACTAAAATGCGACTCGTGGCTACCACTGGGCGGGGAAGAAAGGAAAGAAAAAGATTTCAAGGGTGAGTTTAAATATTAATTGTAATTCTTACATTAAAAAAAAAAAAAAAAGATTTGTAAAAATACAACAAATCTGGGTTTGGGGTACATGGGTGAACCTTGCACTATTCTTATACTTTTCTGTACATTTGAAATATTTTTAAATCAACAACTTATAAACTCCTTTTTGTTACTGTTTCAGCTACTATTGTTTTCACTCTATATATCTATTCTTTAATAACCTTCCTAATGGTATTTATGTTTACCAGAAACCTTTGCAATGGCAGAAAAGGCATAGGAAACAGCATACTGCTCTTTATTTAGGTTTAAGAGGCTATATAATTAAGGTTGACTACTTCTCATGAAAATATTTGATTAAATTATCTTCTCCTGCTTTTTTTTTTTTTAATCTGTTTTAATTAATTTTATTGTGAAATAATTTTAGAAGTACATACAAGATGTAACAGTTGAGGAAGTCAGGATAGCTCAGCGGGTTAAGAGCTCACTTTGCAGCCCCGGAGACCGAAGATCAAATTCTGGCCCCGGCCCATGTGGACCCACATGCTGAGCTGGGTGTGCCCCCAGTTCAGTTCTTGCCGGGGCCTATGGGGGAGGCTCCCGGCCCAGTTCCTGCCCTGCGCAGCCCTGTGCCCACCTGTGGAGTGAAACTATATGGAAAACTAATGCTGTCAACTACGGAGACTGCTCTGGGCCCTCCCCCTTCTCTCTGTCTCTCTTTGTCTCTCTCTGTCAAAAACAAAAACAAAAAAAAAAATCTTAAAAAAAAAAAAAAAGATGCAAAAGGTATACAGAGTTTCTTATCCAATGACATTTTACACAGCTACAAAACAATGATCAAAACCAGGAAGCTGATATCGTACGATACCATTAACTAAACCATACACCTTATTCATATCTCTCCATAGATATCATCTCTTAATTGTTACTTTCTCTACTTGCCACATGACATGCTTTTATCCCCCCAATGATTTTATGAAACCACAAGATTCTTCCACATAATTCCAGTCACACCGCCATCCCACTGAAATTTTAAGTTCATCCCTGTTTTTTAAATTATTGACTAAGGGTTCAGGCCATGTCAGAGCACTGATTTCTGAATTCGAGATTTAAAAAAGAAAGGCAGATGACTTCCTCTGCTTCTGTTTTTTCTCCCAGCCTTCTCTACGTGCTCCCTCTAGTCCCACTCGAACCTCCCTGCTCCCTCTACTTTTTACACAACAGACACAAAGACCCGTTATACTCCAGACCACAAAATAAAGCCAGCAAAAATAAGTGACCCCCAGATGTTAACTTACCCATTGAGGAAAGGATCCGAGCTATTATTAGTGATGGATCTCATGTCTGGGGGCATGGTGGGTGGGTTCACAGCAGCCTGAACTGTGGCCAGGGTCTCAGCTTCCATGGGGAGCTGTCGACAGAGGGCAGCTTCCTGCAGAAATGACAGAGTCGGCGGGAAAGGCAAGCGTTAGCTAGGCCCTCAGTCAGAAGGATCCAAGCAAAGTACCAGGGGGACCTCCGCCAAAGAAGGATTCGTTTATAAAATATTGTGTTTTGATTCTTACGTGTTTAAATTCAGTCACCTGCAAAGTACCCTCCCTTTGAGACAATACACCTATTGAGATGCTTTTTCCATGGCTCAGAAACAGGTTTTGAACGTGTCCATTTTGATGCCTTTTAGTGCTTCTGCCGTTTTTTGTTTCACCTCTTTCACGTCGGCAAAACGTTTCCCTTTGAGGACTTTTTCATCCCGGTAGCAAAAAAGAAGTCACTTGGGGTGAGATCGGGTGACTAGGGAGGATGGGGCACGGGGGGCAAGTCGTTTTTGGTCAGAAGCTGCTGAGCACTCAGCGCGGTGTGGGCAGGTGCGTTGTCAGGATGCACGTTGTTCGTGTCAATCACCTGTCATGAAATGGGCCAACGCACTGAAATGAAAGAGTCTCCAAAACAATTCACTTGGGCTGAACGCAGCCTCTCACCACAAGGCCAGCTGGTCCATGGATGGGCTCCTAGAACATCACCTAGTGGGGGAAGTCTGTCCTAAAACAGTCCTGCCCTCCAGAAGATCATTCCAGGGTTTTGGGGTCCCCCCTCATATACTTCACAAGAAAACTTCTCACCAAATACAAAGCACTCTAATAAGTCAAAATCGTTAGAAAATCATTAGTGTTCTTTGAAGAAAGTCTTACGGGCAGAAGTCATCTTCTCACTGAGTCAGCAAAGTTAATAAGAAACTCGGCTAGTGTTTGTCCTCAGGGGGCTTATGAAGAAACCGTTCCACCCATCCAGCTATTTAAATACCCAAATCCTAATACAGGCCTCTCCAGACACTCTCGCAGGGACAGGTGATTTCTGTCCCAGGTGAGCAGACCAATTCTAAATCAGTGAAAGCAAATGGGCTCCCCCAGGACCAGTAGGTCCATCCTGGTCTTGGCCGCTTAGTGGCCAGTACAGCTGTGGGGTTACGGAGTTTAGGCTCCACAGATAATCACATCGGACAGTTTTATGTCAATAGCCAGAGGAGCAAAACGACCAGTTAAAAACAGTTTGTTCGTCAGTTTTTCTATGTGACTCATTATTTTGCCAACTTCACTAAAATGGCTGAAGGTTGCGGTACCATACGGATCCCGTCCAAATCCCTCTGCCGATGAATTGTTTGAGACCACCTGGATTTCATCAGCAAAAAATCAGAACGCTAGCGTTAGTATTATTTTCTTTAAGCTAGCATTATTTTGCCAAGGAGGGTTGATCCAAAGTTTACAGATTTGCCTGCAATGATTTTCTCTAGGTATAACCTCGAGGGAGTTGCTCCCATTTTGAAAGACATGACCAGACATCCAATTTCTTCCAAGTGTGCTGCTATTTCCAGAATACTGCTCTGTGTACACTTGCATCCAAAACCGGTGAGGCCCCTCCCATATCTAGGCCTATCAGTTACCCACTTTCCAGGCTGAGGTCATTGGTCTCACCATCCCTCAAACCCCATAACCACGGCTGCACTGGTAAACAGAATATGAAGGCCATCTACGTTACCGTATCTTTGTTAGATCGGTTTCAGCCCTAACAAACGCTATGATTTTAGAGAGTAAGTACTGTCTAGACAAGTCTAGTGAAGTCACCGGCTGTAAAAAACTTTCGGTTACTAGAGTTCATTGTGCTGTTACTAGGAGTTACAGTAGCCTGAGTCTCATAAACTGAGAGACCTGACATGAAACCGCATTAACTTTTACTGAAATAAGTGCCCGGTCCACTTCCACTCATCCCAATTTGCAAACCATCGAAATACCTAACGAACATACATGTTATTCAGTTAATCCATAAAAAGCAAACAACAAAAAAAGAAGATTAAAAAAAAAAAAGATTAATTTAGTCCATAATTCAAATCTTGGATTATTCAGTACCATCTGAATAAATCTAGAAAAATCGAAGTATTATGTAATCGTTGTTTTTGCATGGCAGACAGTGTGCACTGGAAATTTTATTCTCCAAGCAAAGCTAACCTGATGGGTTCATACGAAGGATCAGGGATTGTACTGGAAGTGAGGAGCCAGAGCCCACCACCCCCTCCTGCACACTCACACACTCAAACCACAGTGTGAATCCCATTACCATACCACCAAGTTAACGAGATCGTTTCTAGTTCTTTATAAACTGTAAATGAAAAGATCCTTTGAATAATAAACTTCATCGCTATCCAAAAACATCAACTTTTTAACTAGAATATTCTCTTCTCCAAACACTATGAATAAATGTGGATTTATACCTAAACTGATACCCTTTTAAACACATAAGTTGGGATGCCGGGATAGCTCAGTGGTTGAGCACTACTTGCCTTGCAATCTCAAGGTCTGGGGTTCAAGTCCTGGCCCTGGCCCATGCAAAACCCATATGCTGAACTGCAGCACAACTGGTAACTGCTGGGATGGCGGCGAAGGTTCTCGCCTCCCATGTGGGAGGCCCCTGGTTCGGTTCCCACCCTGCACAGCCCCACATCCACCTGTGTGGAATGAAACCATGTCACAACTAATGATGTACAACTATGGAGACTGCTCTGGGCCCTCCCCCTTCTCTCTCTCTCTCTCTCTCTCTCTCACCTTCTCTTGAACAATAAAATAAATCTTTAAACATACGAGTTGAAGAAATGGCTATATTTCTTTATATTTGAGAAAATCTTACCACTATGTCTTAAGAATACTAGTGGAATTTGCAATTTCTGGATGGCCTGAATTTAAATATAAAAATCATTTCTGGAATTTCAGGAAATAAAAAAATACATATTATATAGATAATGTATATAAATTGTCATCTGGGATGACATAAAAAATTTTAATTAGAAGATCCAGTATCAGAAACTAGATATAAAATATATAGTTCTAAACTTCCTTCTTTATTTAAATGATTCCTGTGGCACATTTCAAATAAACACAGTATAGATGTTTACAAGAATGCTTCTGTGCGGCTACATAGGTAAATACAATTCAAAAAGACTATGTTTAATAATCAAAGCTGAAGAATCCTCTAGGGCGGGGGTGGTGAACCTATGGCATGCATGCCCAAAGTGGCACGCGAAGCAATTATTTCGGCACACGGAGCCGTGAATACCATTTAAAAAATTATTGTTTATGCTCTTATAGACATAAAAATAATCGATACCTCTATCTCACTCGATGGGTTGGCACGCAAACCGAGCGAGTATACTCTTATTTCACAAACTTTGGCACTCAATCGCCAAAAGGTTCGCCACCCCTGCTCTAGGGAAAGCATTCACGGTGCCATTTCATGTATGCTTCCTCTGTTTTCTCTGAAGGATAACTGAAGTCCCACTCATCAGCATCCATGTCGTTGCTCTGCTTTGAGGACTTGACCCTCTTATCCTTATAAGCGCAATGCTATGTTCTGCCTGTAGGGGGCTCACAGTATCATTTTTCCACCTTGAAATGCTAGATGAGGGAATAGTCTTGAATGCCCCTGATAATACTTTTGAAATATAAATTAGCCTAGTCTGAGTTAGAAAGTTATTATACGGGCAACACTTTCCCCAAGATTCCTCGTGGGTCACGAATCATTCCACACAGCAACCCACAGGAAGATCACAGTGGCCCCTGCTGTAAACCTTCCTACACCAGGCCCACAACACCCTACCTGACAGCCCTATCTGCTTCTCCTCTGATATGTTCCCCTCACTCGTTCCCACTGTGCTCCCACTTCCAGCATCTGCACCAGCCATCCCCTCTGCTTGTGACATGCCTCTCAGATCTTCCCCCAGTCTACTCCCCTCACCTAATGTCTGTCTCCTACAATCGTCACCTCTTCAAAGGCTGCATTGAATTGTCTTTATAACAACTTATGTATCTGTTGTCTGTTTTCCCATTAGTATATAAGCCCACGAGGGAAGTGATCTTATTTGTGACAGTCACTCCCCACTGCCTAGAACAAACAGCTAGTCACATAGAATAGGTACTCAATAAATATTGGTTCAATTAATAAATAAAAATTATTAGTGAAATTCAAATGTAAATACTTTAAATTGTAATTAGTAATAGAAAATAAACTAAGAACATTCCATTCTTATCCTCAACCTCAAATACTGGGGGGTGACAAAAAAAAAAAGCATACACATCGTAAGAGATGTTATCTATGTATTACTTTTGAGAGTTGGATTGAATTATGGCAGCAATGTGTAGTATGACATTGCCTCAAAAGATGGCATTCATCAAATGAATGCTAGCCTAGCCATGCAACTGGCAGGACAGTCAAAGAAAATGGTATAAGCATGGCTGTTGTTCAAGGAATATAAGACCATTTTGAAGTGGTATTTGAAAATTGAGAACGTTGTGGAAGTACAAAGACAATGGAGGGGTGAGTGTGCAACAGACCCTCCAACACGCCTAACAAATGCACGCATATGTGATTAGTTTTAGACGCATGGGCAATGGAAACAGCACATGCAGCAATACAAGTGGACACTATGGTCAACGTTGCTCTAGCAGTAGCTCACCGTCATCAGAAGTCACCACTTTGAGCACCTCTTGTCATTGCTGAAGTCAAACGTGACTTGTATTCATCTTTTGTTATCGGTGTATACTGAGTATTACAATTTTAATACAGTTTTTTCCTTTCTTGAAATGTGTGTACATTTTTTTGGCGCCCTCTGTATGAGTAAACCAACAGCCTGTGCTATATAATCCCAGCTCCACCCTCATGCTATGAGCCCACTGAACTCATCCCAGCTTCTGGCTCAGAGGTTGAGCAGGAGGGCAGGGTTCTGGAGCCAGAGACTTGGGTCAGCCCCACTCGGAGCCAGCTATTGGATCTCTGTGTGTCTCATCTGTCAAGTGAGGATAACAACAGCACGCACCCAATAGGGCTGATGTGACAATAAAGTGAGGTGACATGTATAAAGTGAGGCACACAAGATCACTTAATACATGTTAACTAAGTACTATTATTACCTCGTGCTCTGTATTCCAACCCCAGAAATCAAGAGCAAAACCCAAAATAAACAATCTTAACACTCACACGCCTGCGTGGAACTAGTCCACTCTGGGGTAGTCTTCTAAAGGGTCAACTGTCAGCGCACAAGAATTAAACCACAGCGTAAAGGCATCATGAGTCAACAAGGCTAAGAAAACATTAAAAAAAACCCAAAAAAACGAGGGAAAGCTGAGATGGCTCAGCAAGTAAAGCGCTCGCTTTGCAGCCCTGAGGACCGAGGGTCGAATCCCGGCCCCGGCCCAGGCGGACCCACATGCAAGCTGGGGTGTGCCCCCAGTTCAGTTCTTGCCGGGGCCTATGTGGGAGGCTCCCGGCCCAGTTCCTGCCCTGCGCAGCCCTGTGCCCAACTGTGGAGTGAAACTATATGGAAAACTAATGTCAACTATGGAGACTGCTCTGGGCCCTCCCCCTTCTCTCTGTCTCTGTCAAAAATCAATAAAATAAATCTTTAAAAAAAACGAGAAGTCTGTCAACCTTTTTCTATAATATGAAATTAGTTTTTAATATAAATAGAGAATGATGAGAAGTTTCATTTCACTTAACTATAATATATATATTCCACATGTAGAACTTTTTAAAATCTACCTTTTGTTTTTTTTGAGTGAAAATATCTTCCGACGTCTGCTCATGAACTGAAAACGATTTTTAAAGAGCAGCACAGAATCTAAGGTTTGGAAATAAAAGAACTAACCTCACAAACACATCCCCAACCAAACAAGGATTTTTTTTAAAGCTAAATTTAGGTATAAAATTAAAGCCCAGACTCAGCATGACTTTGGCTGCCACATGTCACACTCCCTGCCTCTGCATGGGCACAAATGGAAGGCAAACACGTGACTTTAGTTTGACCAAGAAGTCCCAAGACCGTTGGAACTAAAACAGCAGAAGCGAAGACAATGGGGACCCAGGGCAAAGGAAACTGACTCGGGAATGGAGACAAGTTGGCCAAGGCTGGTCTAGGATGTGACTCAGAAAGTTGACGGTGCCACTGCCCTAACCCTGTGCTTCTGTCCCCGACCAAACGCTAAGCTGCAGGCACATCCCAGCCCCTGCTGTCTCTCTTCTCCCACATCCACTCTAGTTCAATGGTTCTATTCCCAGCATTTGGCACAGGAATAGAAAAAAAAAAAAAAGATTGGCATTCAAACCCCAGCTCAGCTACGCCTTAGCTAGACCATCTTGGACTGAATTCTTCACCTTTCTTTCTTTTTTTAAGATTTATTTTATTGTTTGAGAGAAGTTGGGAGGGAGGAAGAGAGAGAGAGAGAAAACCCGGAGCAGCCTCCATAGTTGTACATCATTAGTTGTGACATGGTTTCACTCCACACAGGTGGATGTGGGGCCTTGAAAGGTGGGAACCAAGCTGGGGGCCTCCCGCATGGGTGACGAGAACTTTCACTGCCATCAGTTACCAGTTGCACTGCCATTCAGCATATGGGTTTGCACAGGCCGGGGCCAGCATTCGGCACAGCATTTCGGGGCCAGGCAGTCAACACAATGAACTAGGGATGGTGGGAGATATTTTTAGGAGGCGGAGACATTAGCTAAAGGCAGCATTATCACCTCCTATGGGTGCAGCAGTGTGTTCTAAGCACCTGGACGTACTATTTCATTTCATCCTCACGGCAGCCCAACTGTTTCCATTGTACAGACAAGAAAAGTTAGGCACTGAGAGATTAAGTGACGTTCCCAAGATCTGGCTCCAGAGGCTGTTCTCATGGTAGAGAGGAGAGGCTTGGACTGAGGTTGGCCGACTTCCAATGTGCGGTCCCGTCACGTCCTGGCTGTGGGGCCTGGGCAGTTATTTCGCTTCTCTGGCCTGGTTTCTCAGCTCTAAAATGAGCATGTGGACCCCCGCCCTTCACACGGTGTGGAGGAGGGCTTAATGAAGCGAGCCTGTCTAGGCCTCCTGAACACAGGGAACTGTCCCCAACTGGGACAGCGATGGATGTGCCCCATGATCCTTTTCACCCTACTATGTGGGTAGAGCTAGTAGCCTGAGGCTTCACAGCACACCGAGCAGAGGTATAAGGTCAGGTTGTAACGGCCAGTTTCAGAAAGATCTGGAAAGTTGCCCCTGGTCCCCCCACCTCTTCCACCACCACTTTTCCTTTCTGTCTAGACTCAAGCCAGAGAGGTGGAAAGGTCGCGGCAAAACAAGGGTTCCAACATCCTTTTTTTTGAAGTTTGTGGCCAAGCTGTGGTCACCCGTCTAGCTCCCTGAAATGGCTAGTTGCACGTGGGTGGCATGAACGATAGTCGGAAGGGTGAGGGGTATGAACGTGCTGGTTTATAAGGGGAAGCCAGCAAGACTCAAGGTCCCATTCCTTCCAGTGGCTCCCCAGGGGGCCGGCAGAGCTTTGCGGGTGGACTAAACCAGCAGAGGAGGTGAGAACGCATCCCGTGGCCGGTCCCCCCGGCCAGCCCCAGCCCCCGCTGGAATGCACTTCAAAGAGAAGCCAGTGACAATCAGTCCTTGGGAGGGTGCCCGCTGGATCCAAGTGTGTGGCCAGGGAGTCTCCCCAAAATGGAAGACTGGATTGTTTTCATTAGAAAGGGTGGGGCGAGGAGAAATGAATGGAAAAAAAAAGAAATCGAGACAATGTTTTGAAAGCTTCCCATTAAAGTACTTATTCTGGTGCAGAGAAGGTGCTGTCCCTGCCAAAAAAAAAAAAAAATCCCAAACAAAAAACCAACAAAAGACTTCAGAGGCAGAATGTTGAATTATTTACCTCCTTTATAGAAAAAAAAAACAACAAAACAAATTCCTGATACAAACTTCTTTTTAACTCCGTGCCAAAGGATTCTAGAAATCCGTTGTCACAATTCCTGGAACCTGCCTTTTTTGGGAAAGACATCCTCACACGGGCTCAGTGGCCAGACCGTCCCCGCGAAAGAACCATTGGAACGCGGACACTTTGGGGAACGCATTTGTTGGGTCTGTAATTGTTACCATCCACGGCCCGTTTGCTGCTCTTTGAAGTCAGGATGTATATACAACAACGTGTGTCATTCTGTAATCTCTGTTGTCTCTTAGAATCACGAGAAGGGAAATATTATAATTTAGATATTATAGTCTACTCACAGTGTAACTTCCACAACACTCTCTTTACTTAAAAAAAACAAACAGCTGAATGGATTTTCAAATGGGATGTTTCTTCCTACCTTGGTGATCTTAACGAAGATCAGCCATAGGATGCTGCTTTCTTCTGTGTGTGAACTTGGTGATCCTCCATTTAAAAATCGCGTTCAATGTGACGGCATGTTCAAAAGGACTGATATTATTCCTCAGTGACATGAGAACACTAGGCCTTTTTAGAAAATGGTTATTTCTGGGGCCTGTAGGCAAATAAAATAGCTGCCTGACGCTAGAATGGAAGCTCTAGGAGGAAAAAGACTAAGCGCCTGTGTTCACGGCTCTGCATTTAATATCTAGAAAAATCTGCTGAGGGGATGGGGGACGGCTCAGCAGGTTGAGCGCTTGCCTCATATTCACTAGGTCGGGGATTTGATTCCCAGCCCTGGCCCATGCAAACCCATATGCTGAACTGCAGCACAACTGGTAGCCACCTGGATGGCTCTTGGTGAAGGTTCCTGCCGCCGATGCGGGAGGCCCCCGGTTCCCTTCAGACCCTACGTGGCCCCACACCCACCTGTGTGGAATGAAACCATGTCACAACTAATGATGTACAACTATGGAGACTGCTCTGGGCCCTCCCCTCTTCTCTCTCTCACCTCTCTCAAAGAATAAAATACATCTTAAAAATAAATCTGTGCTAGGGATTTATGTGTTAGTCAGACAACACAACCTCTCCCAGGTTGCAGTCAACCCTGCAACTTAATTCTGGGCAATGCTTTTCTCAAAGTTAAATTATAGCTCTTGCTCTGAAGAAGAGACTGTGAACAAGCAACCAGGTGTACCTTTCACGACCTGCTAGGCTATGACACCTTTAACCTCTGGAAATAGCGATTCCTCACATGACAAAACACAGACCACCACCACCACCCCCACCCCACCCCCGGGCCCCCGGGGACCAGAGCGGCTGGCAGGGGGCTCGTCCCTCCCCTGAGCCCTTCGGTCAGGAATGGCTGTGAGAGGCTGGCCAGCTGGCCCGGGGGCCCCGTCAGAGCCTTCAAGCCCCAGAGAAATCTGTGAGACCTGCCAAAGAAAATTCCGCAGCCGGGGGCCCAAACCCCCTGTCCTTGTCCCTGTTGCCCCAGCAACCCAAAGCCATGCTTAGTCAGCATTTCTGTGCAACAGGCTGCTTGCTTTCTCCTGCCCACTGAGCCCCAATTAAGGGAAGGACGGGGGGGTCAGAACAGCGCTGAGTTTGCTTGGGGGCCATAACACCCTCTCATCAACCCAGCCCACCCCCCTCCAAGGGGTTAAGAGGGCTTGAAGGCGTGTCCACTTAGAGTTGTCCAGGCATTGAGGGCTCACAGGGAGTCCTCCAGGTGAAGATGGGGGAGGCAGACCCCCCACACCCCCCCCAGCTTCAGATAAAGGAACAATACACATCAAAATAAATGCTGTCTACGGCCATACCACCCTGAACACACCCGATCTCATCTGATCTCGAAAGCTAAGGAGGGTCGGGCCTGGTTAGTGCTTGGATGGGAGACGGCCTGGGAATACCAGGTGCTGTAGGCTTTAAAAAAAAAAAAAGAAAGTAAGAAAGAAATGCTCTCCGCAGATAAAGCCAAGAGTCCATCTTCCGTCAAGGAATCATTCCCTCAGATGGGAAATGGGGGCTGAGAGAAGCCTGTGTTTCAACTCCTCACCAGTGACTAAAATTTTCCATTTCACGGGGTCAGCTTGCACACATGCCCTTTACAATACTGAGCAAAATGCTCCGTGGACTTTTACGCTGTAACAGCAGAATATTCTGCAGTCCTCGTGGGCATATGCGGCTCGTAGAATTTTAAAATGTCCGAGGGCTGCCCGGAAAGTATCCAGCCATGGCCTAGGTAAAATAGAGGCGTTAAGGGCTGGGTTTTTTTGTTTTTTTCCCCAGACAGCCCTCATATAGCTAGCTCTGTTGTCAAAAGGATTCCAGGCAGCTGAAGATAGAAAGAATCAAAGTCACAGAACAACGTCCATAGCACAGAATAAATAAATGGCTTTCGAATATATGAAGACAAAGTAACCAAACGATTGTATGCTATGCTCCTGCTTTTGTTTTAAAAGCAAAGATACAAAGACTGGAAAGAAATCATCACCCTTCATTGCTGCTCTACTTAGGTAAAAATATGAGTGGGCATTACACCCATCCTTGTTTTCTGAGTATCTCAAATACTCTATAGTGACTAGGTTTTCTCTTTGTTATTCTTTGTATTTACATACAGTTCTGGGCTTGGACAACTACAAGCAGATATGAAACAGCCACAGAAATTAAGACAGAACCATGCCACTGCCCCCACCTCCCAATCCCCTAGCATTGTGCCTTTGTAGGCAGACCGTCCTCCCTCTCTCCCAACTCCAGCAACCACATGTCTGTTTGTTCTGTCCCGATAGCTTTGCCTTTACCAGAATGTCATATAAATGGGATCATACAGTGCATAGCTTTTTGAGGTCTGGCTTCTTTCACTTAGCAAAATGCTTTCTTTTCTCTCAATCAAAAAAAAACACCAAAACAACTAAATTGTATTTTTAAAAGTTAGAAACCTTATTTATCTACTTTAAAAGAAAGAAAAAGCTCCACAAACTGAATTATAATTTATATCTATCATCCATCTCTCTATCTATCCATCTATCATCTATCTATCTATTGATCTATCTACCAGGAAGTGCAACTTCAGCTGAGAATCTTTTCTTCCCTAGGGTTGCCATTACCCTACAAACTTGAAGCCTACTGGGAAATTCAGCAAAAATAAAACTCTCATTATCACAGGACAATGGAGAAAGTCTTTCATGCAAGTTTACCCTCCATGATATCTATGACAAGCTTCAGTTTCTTCTTCTTTTTTTTTTTAATTGTTTTTGACAGAGACAGAGACAGAGAGAAGGGGAGGGCCCAGAGCAGTCTCCATAGTTGCACATCATCAGTTTTCAACATGGTTTCATTCTACACAGGTGGGTGGGGGCCTTGCAGGGCATGCCCCCTTGAGTCAAGAGCCAAACCAGGGAGGAGGGGGGGACTGAACTGGGGGCCTCCCGCATGGGAAGCACACCCCAGTTCAGCATATGGGGTCGCACAGGCCAGGGCCAGGATTCGATCCTTTGTCCCCGGGTTGCAAAGCAAGCACTTAACCCACTGAGCCATCCTGGCTTCCCCTAGGATCCACTTTCTTAAACCTGCGGAGGTCATGGCTGATCTGAGAGATACAAACTTGTTTCTTAAATATTGTTACATAGTTGTTCAATAATTTTTAGATTGTAACTGCAAATACATTTTAAAATCATGTATTTTACTACATTTGCAGTCTTTATATATATTTTTTTTTTCACATTTCAACACATAGCAGTCACAAATGTATCTTTCGGATACACGTGACCTACATGGTAATTTTATTTGTCCATGACGTCCACCATTAATAAATAAGGTCGTGGACTGCAGACCTGACTGCCCACCTCCTCCACACTGGTGACACCCCTCCCCTTGGAATACCCACCATATTCCAAGACAACTCATTTATCGATTATCAATTATCAGACACAAGGAGTTCATCCCGTTTCTACAGCAGCCAATGCTCAATGGTGGGGACCATTTTTAATGAAACTCTTGTTCAGAAGATTCCGAATCAGGGGAAGATCCCAAGCCTCACTGGCCCTTTGATACTAATTCCGTAGCTTCAGACAACTCGGGGTCTAAGGGGTCGCTTGGGGGGACGGGGGGAAGGGAAGCATTAGGCTCACTCTCCTAGAACTCTGTGCTTTGGTGCATCTGGTCTCCACTCCAGTAATGAAAGTCAACAATCAGAGCTGCCTGGACTTCATGAAGGAGAGAATGGTTTGAATTCACTCCTCTGGCCAAGAATTTGGATTTGATGCAATCATTTTGTCTCTGTTGTAAAAATGTAAGTTATCAGAGGGCAGGCAGGTCCTATGTATCTTTTTATGATTTTCCACTACCTCAACATTGGCTGAAAGGAAGGAATGAAAAAAAACGTTCCATCGTGAAAGAATGGAGGTTTGACGTTAGATCTATAATCAACTTCCCTCAATTTTACTCTGTTCCTATCCTGAGAGGGTATCAGTGACAGTGAGGTAACAGCGGAGCCCTGGCCATCCTGAGGCATCATTCAGACTGTGACGAGGCCAGCGGAGTGGTTTTCTCCCCAGCACAGTATCATCAGACTCCAGAGGATTAGGAACATGAATGAAGAAGGAAAAAGGAGAAGAGGAGAAGTTAAACAGAATACATATTTATGTAGCCCATAATTTATAAGAAGCTTTCCCATGTATCATATATTTAAGAATGATAAATAATGTAGAACGGTGATGATTTCCCAAGAATGAGGGGATTCATTCATGAACTTATTAAATTTGCCATCCTCGGTCCCTACGACAGAGGGCGTTCATGCCCCCAGGACATTCCCCCAGTAGGATTGCAGGGAGGTCACAGCCTGCCTACTGGGTAAGGGCCCTGTGAGGACAGTCTACACAACTAAGACCACCCTACAAGCAGGAGGGCAGCCAGGGAAATTGCTGCCCAGTGACCAAGGACATGCACGTGGGCGTTGACTACCGAGGACGTGGGAGTAGGACAGAATGAACACCCCGAAGTCTACAGATAACCTTCTTCAGGGCCACCTATTTCCTCTACCCCAATACCGTTCTATCAGACGCTGGAAGGTAGCTAACAGGTGAGCCAAATATCACATGTACTGCTGCCCTGACTCACGTGCCAATCACGGGCAGAAAAATCACCCACAGAAACAAGGAGACAGGCTACCAAGATGACAGACATACCCGCACCTGAGCACTCGGGCGTCTTGGCAAGTGCTCCAGAGAACTATCATAGAACACGCCGACACCGTTTATTATCCGGCCTTAAATAATATCGTTGACATGGAGGAGCAGGCTGCCTCCGGATGCGGAACAAAATCTTCCACAATGAACAGGTCTCTTTGGACCTTCTTCCTATATTCCGTAATAAAAATAAGATGACATCAACCATCCACCATTTCTTCTCCTAACTATACACACACACACCGTCAAAGCTGAGCTACGTGAGCCTCTGTGAACACACCTGGACAGCTTTTCTCCCCCTCTGACTTACACAGTGGAATTACACACCACGAGGCAGCAGAACGCACCCAATTGCACAGCCTCTAGAGACCAGCGTTGAAGAAACTTGGTCAGCATTTCTGTAATATAAATCATCAATACTACATTCGAGTTCAAAGCCACCCATGGCTGGAATAGTGGGAACAATGGGGGGCACGTTTCCCCACCGCTTTTCAGAAATACTTTCTGTGGGAAGGAAGGAGGTGGGGCCATAGGAAGAAACCCAGAAAGAGGCAGAAATGGAGAAATAGGTCATGGCTGTGTATAGGGAGGAAAAAACTCCTAAGAGAAAACTTATCAGTGGCACTATAATATTCTTTCACACAGTATTACCAAATAGAAAATTATCCCAAATGGTGTTATTATCCAAAGACAGAAAACAATAACACAATTATTTCCTGCTGAGAAGCATGATACTGTTTATCTAAAAACAGAATAAACAGCTGTTACCCTGAAATAACCATGAAAGTTCCAACATCAATCCTCAAGGTAAAAGGCACAACTGGGGACGCTGGGATGACTGAGCAGGTTGAGTGCTTGTCTTGCAGCCCCAGGGAATGAGGATCAAATCCAGGCCCCGGCCATGTGGACCCATATGCTGAACTGGGGAGTGCCCCCAGTTCAGTTCTCACCGGGGTGAGACCCTGGCCCAGTTCCTGCCCTGTGCAGCCCCGCGCCCACCTGTGGAATGAAACTATGTGGAAAAACCAACGATGTACAACTATGGAGACTGTTCTGGGCCCTCCCCCTTCTCTCTGTCTGTCTCTGTATCTCTCTCTCTCTCTGTCAAAAACAATAAAAATAAATATACAAAAGCTGCTTGTCTAAGGAATTATTGTAGTTAATGTGCTATGTTTTTTAAGTCATGATATATAGATGTCTCATATCTTAGAATTTACTGAATAAAAACTCCCTTATTCATTTATAGAAGTCAAAGTACATATTTTAAAGTATCAGATGTAACTAAAAGAATAAATAGCATTGACCCTAATGTCCCCAGCTCCCTGGAAGAAAGCTCTCAACCGTTAAAATGACTTATTTCCTTAAAAACTAGTGAAAGGAAGCCACCCACGCGACCTTGCTTCATGTGAGTCATAAAGCTAAGTCTGAAGAATCAGAATAAATACACTGAAGTTTTCCTCCCCAAAACACAGCCAGTAAAATGCAAGAGGCCTGAACACATGTGCTACATCAGTTCAGCAACTCAGAAGGCTCTGCTCTTACACTGATCAAGTCCCTGAGGCGAAGAGACAACCATGGGCTCCCTCGGGGATTCTCTTTACACGCACTGTCTGAGGCATAGCACTGAGCCTGACACACCAAGGACACCCAGCAACAACCTGTGAATGAATGAATGAATGAATGAATGAATGCAGTATGGCACAAAGGTGCCTGCCAATGCCCAGGCAGTTTTGCATATCAGAGTCCCTATGCAAATCGGTTTCCTTTCTCCTTCTCTCTGTTTTCCCTCTTTTTCACGTTCCTTCGGAGGATCAAAGATGGTCGTAGCTTCTTTGTCATTTCTTCCATGGAATGTATCCTCTGCTACCTGCTCCACTGTGCAGGGATTCTGTGACTGCTCTGAGCAAGAGAATATGGCAGAAGTGACACTGTGGCAGTGACCAGAGCCAGGTCTAAGACACGGGTAGCTTCACTCCCCTGTGTCTTCGCATTTGCTCTCGGGGAGACCCGAGCTGCTATGTAATATGTCCCACTGGTCTGAGGTTGTCATGCTAGAGAGGCCACGTGGACGTGCCCCGGGGTTTAGTCCCGGCCATCCTTACCAGGTGCCACACACTTGAGGAAAACCATCTCAGACCCTGTAGCCATGCCTCCCCACCAGCAGAAGACCACGAAGTGACCTCAGCCACCACCCCGCAGAGCAGAAGAACAACCCTGCTGAGCCCAACTTCGATTACTGACCCGCCAAACCATGTGACAGGACAATGTGGTTATTGTATTAAGCCATTCAATGTTAGGATAGTGTGTTGCACAGCAACAGATCATTGGAAAACAGTCTTTCCTTCTTTCTGAAGAGCAGTGGAAGCCCAGGGTAGCGTGCTATTAATAGTACAGCTGGGGAAGCTGGGATGGCTCAGCGGGTAAAGTGCTCGCTTTGAAGCACCGGGGACCGAGGATCGAATCCCGGCCCTGGCCCGTGTGGACTCACATGCTGAACAGGGGAGTGCCCCCAATTCAGTTCTTGCCGGGACCTATGTGGGAGGCTCCCGGCCCAGTTCCTGCCCTGCGCATCCCCGTGCCCACCTGTGGAGTGAGACTATATGGAAAACTAATGCTGTCAACTATGGAGACTGCTCTGGGCCCTCCCCCTCCTCTCTGTCAAAAATCAATAAAAAAAAAAATCTTTAATAGTACAGCTGGTCCTCATGCTCTATGGGGGGAACACCCCCAAAATGGAATTTAGTTATTAAAAATTGTATATTTATTCTTACAGGTTCAAACTTCAGCCACCTGCAAAGTCCTCTCCATTGGGTGCAACACACCTATTGAGATGTTTTTTTCCACAGCTCACAGCAGTGTCTGAATGCATGGACTTTGATACCTGTTAGGGCTTCCGCCATTACTCATCTCACCTCTTTCACATCAGCGAGATGTTTCCCTTTGAGGACTTTTTTCACCCAGGGAAACAAACCAACAAAAGTCGCTTGGGATGAGATGGGGTCAATAGGGAAGGTTTGGGCATGGGGGTCAAGGTTGTTTTGGTCAGAAACAGCTGAGCACTCAGCGCGGTGTGGGCAGGTGCGTTGTCATGCTGCACGTGGTTCGTGTCAATCACCCGTCATGAAATGGGCCAACGCATGGAAAGAGTCTCCAAAAACATTCAATAAAGCTGAACGCAGCCTCTCACAACCACACCAGCGGGTCCATGGATGCAGATGGGCTCCTAGATCACTCACCCAGCGGGGAAGCCTGTCCTACAAGGGGCCCCCCTCTAGAAAATCATTCCAGCTTGTTGGGGGGGGTCTCCCCTCATAACTGGAGCATATTCTGTCCTTCCTTCTAAAGGCCAGCAGCGCACGCCCACGGCAGCCGTGCTGACAGAGCTCGGCCCCGTGCCGTAAGGACTGGCCTGGAGACAGTGCAGCAGACACTGGGAGAAGGGACAGGATTGTGCGCACGAGCAGGGTGTGGGACTTGTCTAGAGAAAAATCTGCCCCGATGACTAGCAGCTACCTACACAAGGCCACGCACCCGGGCGGGGCTGCGGAAGGTCGTACCTGCCTCATGAGCTCCTCTTGGCGCATGCGGATCCGCTCTCTCTCCATCTGGATCCTCTGCAGCCGGAGTTTCTGCTGCTGCTGCTGTTGTGTGGTCAGCGCGTTGGGCACCGTCATGAGCCCGGCGGGCGGGGTCTGCGCAGGGTGGCTCTGCTGGCTCAGGGCGCTGGCTGCCATCTGCTGCTGGTGCTGGTGATTCATCACTACGGGTGGGAAGGACACACAGGCGCTTAATGCCGAGGGCCCAGGACACCTTTATCCATGTAAGGCCATCAGAATGCGCCAGCCGGGCTCTGGAGTGTAGATTCCTGAGGTGCCTTCTAAAGTGCTTTGCTGTTAATCATTTACCATTTAGGTAAGTGTCACCTTAATTTAATGCAAGGGGACTCCGATCCTGACTCCACTCCTGACACGTGTCATATCCACTTCGGTTAAAAATCTAACTAGAGGGGAAGCCAGGATGGCTCAGCGGGTTAAGCACTCGCTTTGCAGTCCCGGGACCAAGGATCGAATCCCAGCCCTGGTCTGTGCAGACCCATATGCTGAACTGGGGTGTGCTTCCCATGTGGGAGGCCCCCAGTTTAGTTCTCACCCCCTGGTTCAATCCCTGGCTCGAGGGGTCGTGCTTCCCATGGGGGAGGCCCCTGGGCCAGTTCCCGCCCTGTGCACCCCCCGCCCACCTGTGTGGAACAAAACTATGTGGAAAACTGATGACATACAACTATGGAGACTGCTCTGGGCCCTCCCCCTTCTCTCTGTCTGTCTCTGTCAAAAACAATAAATCTTAAAAAAAAAAAAATCTTACCAGACACCTTCCCAGTGTCTAGAGTGAGTGTGAAGCCTTTCATAGGACATAGAGGTCAAAAGCAAACTCTACAAAGGTCGCCACAACAGATGCGATCAGTCCACCAGGCCACCTGGGTGTGAGGCACTGTCTCAGACAACCTGTACGTTTATGGCAGAGCTAAGGAACATGTGGTCCCCAGTGCATGCTGGCTGCGCAATGATATAATACTTACGATGAATTAGTGAACTGACAACCAACGTGCAAAACACATGAGACACACCGCTGAGATTACAGACCTCCCCATAAGCAGGACCCCGCTAAAGATCTGTTAGAAAAAGGACGCCCCAAAGAAGTGTGAGCTGAGCTTGGGAACAAGTAAATGACTGAGAAAATAAATGTTTCGGTGTTCACAAATAAAAAACCGGTGAGAAAGAAACTACATTAAAAATTAGGGGAAGCCGGGATGGCTCAGTGGGAAGTGCTCACTTTGCAGCGCCGGGGACCGGGGATCGAATCCCGGCCCTGGCCCGTGTGGAACCATATGCTGAACTGGGAGCTCCCCCAGTTCAGTCTGTCTCTGTATCTCTCTCTCTCTCTCTCTCTGTCAAATAAATAAATAAATAAATAAATAAATTAGGGATAAGTGCTTGCCTTGCAATCATGAGGTCTAAGGTTCGATGCCCGGCCCCGGCCTGTACAAATCCCACATGGTGAACCGTGGTGCAGCTGGTAACCACCAAGATGAGACAGTGGTAAAGGTTTTTGCCTTCTCTGTGGGAGACCACCAATTCAGATGCCACTCCACATGGCCTCACATCCACCTGCGTGGAATTAAACCATGTCACAGCTAATGATGTACAACTATGGAGACTGCTCTGGGCCCTCCCCCTTCTCTCTCTCTCTCTCTCTCTCTCAAACAATAAAGTCAGTCTTAAAAAAAAGAAAAAAAACTGACTCAGGTCTAGTAATATATAGATGTGACAGATAACTTGGAGTAGGACCATCTTCGGTGACTCGGGAAGATGGCTCCGTCAGTACAAAATCCTGCCCGGGGTTACTCACAGTGGCCCCTGTTACTCAACTCCACACAGACACTGCCCCACATACTCACTGATGTCCGAGTGCTTATCTGGAGGTGGGTGTTTAAGGCTTTGAGAAGAGCGCTTCCAAAACCACACCCTTGTTAGTCTTCAAAGCACTAGCCCTTACAGAGCGGTCTGCAGGGAGGAATGATGGAGACGTTGCTTTCTTGCACTTAATTTAGATTTGACCACTCAGACTAAACAGCTCCAGTTATTAACTGTAGAGACTGGGAAAGAGTGGAACTTAAAGACAATGGCTTTGTGTTCAGAGTAAAGGACATACAAACACAAAGAAGTCTGTGTGGGGATACTCACTGCAGTACGGTCTATAATTAGGCTGACTAGACATCGTCCCATCTTAAACAGGACAGAAAACACCAGTACTGTCCCATTTCAAATGGTACATCGGGTCAGCCTACTGACACCTTGAGTGTAGCCCAATAAGATGAGGCTGACCATACGTACCATTTGAAATGAGACAGTACCGTTATTTTCTGTCCCGTTTAAAATGGTACGTCTGGTCATAGCAAAAGACTAGAAAGGATGTTACCAATGGGAGATTACGATCTATCCATTCAGAGGACATCGATAGTATTACTGCAAAGAATAAGGGAGCTTTATAGGGACTTAAAGAGGGAACAATCTCAAAGAAATACGGTTCAAAGGGGACAAATCCAAGGGACAGAGCTGCGTGTGAGCATGCTACTATTTGTAGTTAGAAGCAGAGAGACATATTCTACATATAGAGCAAATCTCTCTAGAAGGATACACAAGAAGCTATAACAGAGAGGAAACATCGCGGATAATAGGGAGAGTCTCCCTTTTCCTCTTTCGCACTGTGCACATTTAACCTCATGGAAAACATAACCAAAATATCAAAGTAAAACACATACAATGAGACACGGTCATGAGTGCATCAACCTCAGTATTTTCTTAGGGGAGTGAAAGGAGGTAACCTCGAAATTACTTGACAAGTAAGGCTTAGACAATAAGCGAGACCATCAGAGCTCAGAGCCCACCCTGGTGCCTCGCCTCCTTGTGCAGATGAACGAACCAGGACTCAGAGAAAAGAGCAGATTGGGTCAAGGTGGTACAATGGTCAGAGGCCTAGAAACGAGGTGCTCTAACTCAATCTAGGGGCCCAGGATTCAACTGGACCTTTTGCTCCCTTTTGTCATTTCATTTTGAACTGTTGTTACTCAGCCTTCTCTGGGACCAGCGCTCATGAACTTCACAGATGGTTCAGGTTCTCTAAAACCACTGTGTTTGTTAGCTGCTCAGAGTCGATGGAGGCAGAGGGCAGATGGACAGAGAGAAGGTCCACAGGAGGGTGTGGGAAGGCAAAAATATGAAAATTTGTGACGAACAACACACTACTTGGGATAAATTCCAGGGCATTTTAGGGAGAACACAATAGCTGAGTTTAAAAAAGAAAAGTAAAAAGAAAAGGAAAGGAACAGAAAGAAAAGAAAAAAGGCAGAGTATGCCAAATGCAGCATCAGATGCCAAACCTTAATGGGCAGACTGCCCACCAAGCCCTCGCAAAGGCTAAAGACCTCGTCAGTTCTAGACTGTTGCCAATCCCCACAGAAAGGAATAACCCAAACAGAAGATTTCTCCCTTGAAATAGGAATGCATCAAATCAAAAGCAGAGGCATTGTTGGCTTTTCTTTTTTCCTTCCAAGAGGGTCAGAATATAAATTTAAATCCACATTTATCCTTTGCGTGGTTTTCATCCCCTTCTGCTTTGCCCTCAATCACTGGCTTTCTGTTCTGGAGTTGGAAACCAATAGAACCATGTTCAGCAGATCTGTGGCCAGCACCATTTCGTTGCTGTTATTCCATATAAAAGGGACAAAGAGAAAGACATTCCACAGCTGCTGGGACAGGGACACCCTTGTGATTCCATGACTGTGTCCTTGGTGAAGTAAACAGTCAACATGGGACTGGGGTGTGGTAGGGTGGGGGGTGACGACGCTGGATATGCCGTTCTGGTTCATACCTCTGACCCAGTCTAGCAAACTCAGTCACTTCATCCAAAAGCCCCAAGAGTAAGCTTCGGGCCAGGAAGGTCCTGGACTCAGTTCTGAGCCTGCACATCAGAAGCAAGCCTGGAGAATGTGAAGGCTTCCTTCCAGAACCTTCTTCGCCTTTTGCAGCAGGGGGAATGGAGAGCAACCGCGCAGAGAGAAAGCACTTCGGCAGCTTCCCCAAAACCAGGAGCTGCAGACCATGCGAGACCATGCGGGGGGCCAGGGAATCCGAGGCTGCCCGGGAATGTTTAACAAATGTCTTCTCGGCCTTCGGGGAGGGTCGGTGGCTTGCTTTTCTCTGTCCTCAGCATGCATGCCCCAATGTGAAGAAAACAAAACCAGAACGTTAAGTTCAACTACAAAACCCATCCTTGCCCTTCTTGGGGCTGGCTGGTTCTGGTAGATTATGGAAGGACACCTGTGTTTCAACGGCTAGAAGCCACACGCAAGCCCTAGGAAGACTTTATTCTCTTCAAGTCCTTCTCCCCTGTCCACACATAGCGAGTCATGCCCTTTTCGTCCCGTGCTCTGCTTCCTTTCTCCTTCGGACAGCGAACTTCTCAGCTGACCTATCTACGCCTGGACCTTTGCACCGAACGTGGAAAATATGTGGTTTTTGTCAACACGTCTGAAGTACAATTCCATTCAAGTGTCTGATCAAGGCCTCGTGAGCACTCCATGGCTTTTTGCCTCGCAGCACCCAGATATTTCCCACTGTACCTCTATCGATAACGGAGAAAGTTGCACATGTTGTTGACTGTGGTTCATTAGCTTAACAAATATATAACATCGATGAGTCCGCACTCATATAAACAAGTGATTGAATAAACAGTGGGAGAAGACACCGATCTCATGTACAGAAGAATTCCGAGTACACTATCTTAAAGGAGTGGGGTCAAACTCCCATTCCTAAAGCGTGTGGTGTATGGAGGGACCTCCTGCCAGAGAGTAGGGTATTGAATGGGTGGGGGAAGAAATCCTGTATATCAGCCAGATGGCCAAGGTCAACATCAACACAGCAATAAGTCATGGTGACAGCATGACCCTTGATAAGATAGAATGCAAAAGACCCTTGACCACTGTGGTCTTCCTTCCAAAAACCCAGCATCAGAGAAAAACATCCAACAAAGTCCAACAGGGAGGAATCTTCTCCAAACCGTCAAGGTCATCGAAAACAAAGTCTACGCAACCTTCAGAGCCCAGAATAGCTTGAGACATGACAAATAAAGGTAATGTGGTATTCTGTAGAAGACCCCGGGACAGAAAAAGACATTAGGTTAAAACTAAGGAAATCTGAATAAACTGTAGCTTTTAGTTAAAAATAATGTATCAGAGAATGTGATATATATGCCCACACATACATACCTACGTACATACATAATGGATTATTCAGCCATAAAAGGAATAAAATCCTGCCATTGGCTACAGTGTGGATGGACCTTGTTAAAAGTTCTAATCACAGGAAAAGAAATTTTGTAACTGTGTGGTGACAGATGTTAACTAGACTTACTAGGTGATCATTTCACCATAGATACAACTATGGAATTATTATGTTGTATACCTGAAACTAATTAGTGTTATGTCAATTATACCTCAATAAAAAAGTAAATGAAATTAAAATAATAATAGTGTATCCATACTGGTTCATTAATTGTAACAAATGCAGCATACTAATATAAGATGTTAATAATATGGAATATTGAATGAGAGGATATATGGAATTTCTGTCTTCTCAGTTTTTCTATAAATCTAAAACTGTTCTTAAAAATGTGTGTGTGTGGGGGGGAGATAATCAGGTCTTCAATAAATATCAGGAACAGTACTGGGCACTCTCTCTTCAATACTCACTATTAAGTATTCTTATAGGGTATTTAAAAATGGATAAACATTGAAAATAAAACATGGTCTACAGTGTATTCTATGGGAGTCAACAGATATTGAGCCAAAATTTAAAAAATAATAACAGCTGCTTCCAAAAGTGTTCCATGGTTGAGTAAGATTGGAAAATGTTTAAACAAAGTTAAAAGAGCTTATTTTATTGCCGGATTTCTCAGAGGCTTTAATGTACTAACAGACACTGAGACTTTCCAAGAGGGAGATATAAAAATGCAGCACTTCTCAAACTTGGAAGACAAGTAGTGTTCTGAGCGGGAGTTCTGGGAAGCACTGGACCACTGTGACTTAGCAGATGTCTTGGCAGGACAGAATTATTAACCGAATTAAAAATGAATTAATATGTATTGAGCTCCTACTATGTGCTAAAACTCTTTAAAGTCAACTAAGCAACTGCTTAGGACATGGCCGCAGAGACGGGAATGTTAGGTAGCCTGTGGGCGATGAACAATGTGATTCCACATGATTAGAATCACGACTGCTGCTCAAGATACAAAGAGAGACGCTGGGACAGCTCAGCAGGTTGAGCGCTTGCCTTGCAACTGCGAGGTCCAGGGATCGAATCCTGACCCAGGCCCATGCAACCCACTATGCGGGACTGTGGTGCAAACAGTAACGACCGGGGTGGCTCAGCGACAAACTTTCTCTTTCATCTCTCATCTCTCATGTGGGAGGCCCCCAGTTTGGTTCCCATCCCACACAGCCCCACATCCACCTGTGTGGAATGAAACCCTGTCACAGCTAATGATGTGCAACTATGGAGATTGCTCTGGGTCCTCCCCCTTCCCTCTCTCTTATCTTCTCTCAAAAAAAAAGAAAAAAAAATTTACTGAGCTAAATTTGGTGACAAGGATACGAAGTGTTTTCTTTCTCCCCGTTTCATCAGAAAGTCTATTGCAGGCTAACGTAATCCACTCATGGACATAAAATGATGACATCAACACACATCACGTGTTATGAGGGCATCCTCTTTGTATGATCTAGTTTCAGAGAATATGAGAGAAGGTGTTCTTCAGTCCTCTAAACAAAAACAAAAGAGAGAGAGAGAGAGGGAGGAGGAGGGAGGGAAAGAGGGAGAGGAGGGGAGAGAGAGAAAGGAAGGAAGGAAGGAAGGAAGGAAGGAAGGAAGGAAGGAAGAAGGGAAGGAAGGAAAAAAGAAAGAAAGAAAGGAAGAAAGAAAAGGCAAAGGCAAAAAATCAACTAACTTTGAAAAGTGCCATTTCTTAACGCAGGAAGCAGAGCAGCCATCTGGCAGCTCTAGACCCTCCGGCCATGGCGGCTCTTGGAAAGTCAGGCTAATTCAGCTGAAAGAAGCCAAAAGGTTCAGGTGTAAGTGGTCCCTGATGTTCGTGCGGAACCAGCCACACGGAGCCTCTGGAGGCAGCTACCGCCCTGGCCTTGCTGGTTACAGGACGGCCACGATTGAACGTGTGTGCACTGGCCAATGTCAGGTGTCACACCGCCCTGTCTGATGTGAAACACATGTCCACAGAGGTAGAAAGAAAAACCTCGCCACCGCCCAGCCCTGACTCAGCCACGACACAACTCCGGGCCGGGGGGAGGAAGGGGCTTCAGACGCGTCTCTCGCCTTCCTTGTGTCTCTCTCAGCGCCTGCCAACAATGAGCCGCTTGTTTCTCTTATTTCCCAGAAACAGTATTAGCTGTCCAACAAGGTCAGCAAAAAAAAAAGAAAAGAAAAAAGAGCAGGGTGTGTTCAGTTCCAAAAATCTGTAAAGTATTAAACCAAGAAGTTGCACTACCCCGACTTCACACTGATCTCTTTCTTCCAGCTCTGGGTGAGAGTCGTTGGAAGGCAATTTCTCATCGGCTTGGTCGATAGGGCCCAGAGCCCTGGCGTGCGGGTATGTTCCACCTCACATGTCCTGGTCTCACACTTTCAAGCCTTAAAACCACATCTCAGGTGCCTCCAAACTTGACCAGTGGACCTTAGGTTTCCCAGATGCCCCCCAGCCCTTCTGGTTTAGACTTGTAACCCAAGTTGCAGTTACTGCCCAGGAAACCCTGGATTTGGAGACCAGGAAATAATTTCCCTACTTGCTATTTGCTGTCGGCCCATCTAAACAGCGACAAACCAGTATGCAAGTATCCGGGCAAACCTGCTCTCGTAGGTGTAATAATTGAAATCCCTGTCCCGGGTGGTTTTATGTTTTCCTAGCAAATACATTACCTAAAATGTGTATTTTATTGGCATTGGAATGGCTGACCAGACACACCGCTTTCAATGGGACAGAAAACATCGTACGGTTAAGTCCATTCTCCCTGGGCTAAATTCAAGGTGTCAGTACATTGACCAGACATCCCATATGAAACAGGACCTTTTCTGTCCCATTAAAAATGGTACGAAGGGAAGCCGGGATGGCTCAGTGGGTTAAGCAATTGCTTTGCAGCCCTGGGGACCGAAGATCGAATCCCAGCCCCGGCCCGTGTGAACCCATATGCTGAACTGGGGTGTTCTTCCCGTGCAGGAGGCCCCCAGCCCAGTTCCCATCCTGCCCGGCCCCCACCCACTTGTGTGGAACAAAACCATGTCGAAAACTGATGAAGTTCAACTATAGAGACTGCTCTTGGCCCTCCCCCTTCTCTCTGTCTCTGTCAAAAACAATAAAATCTTAAAAAAAAAAAAATGGTACATCTGGTCAGCCTACACTGAAAGGATTTAGACATCAGTTGTCATCATTATCATATATCGAGAACTAGAAAATAAAAAGTCGTATCTTTCTGGCACGTTAATATCTTCCGGATCCTTTCTCTGTAAAGAAACCATATTTCTTTCACCAAAAGCCGTACCAGAATGTGCTGCTTGATTCCATCTGATTTCTGGGAAATCTCAAGATTTGTCAGAAGGGGCCTGTGGCAGGAAGCACATCAATGAAGCAAGGAGTGACCTCACTTGGGGAAAAGAGGAAATTGGGTGCTTCACTGTGCTGCACTCACAATGTTGTTTGTGCCTGTGACTCTAACTCCAGGGCCTGGCAATAAGAAAACTGACTGTCCAGACAATAGGTAGACTCCACTCCAGCAGGAAATGGAAATTCTGATTCACGCATTTCTTTTCATTAGTCGGGAGAACGTTTACTGTAGCTTTTTATTGGTTAGCTTTCCTGAATGGTTTTAAAACGACTCCAGGTGCAAAGTGTGGCAACCCAAGCTAAATATCAGAAATGAAGTCCACAGCTGTTTTCCACAAGAAATGGAGAGAAATTGGCCAGTGCGGACCACTCACTTTTCATCTGTTTTCTTCTCCGAATATGCCATTTTAGCACACATCATTATTATTTGAGGGGCTCAGACAGCAGACACGCTGAGAGACAGTCAAAGGACTTGAATGATTTATGAAGAGAATATGCAATTAAGCATCAAATGTGGAAAAAATGATCAGCTTCACAAGTCACAGAAATGCAAGTGAAAATAAGAGCCATTTTTCAGCAATCATGTTAGCAAAGATAACAATGTGATATGAGTGTTTTGATTCAGGCCAGGACTACTCAGAAAAAGGAAAGGGAAGGGGAGGGAAGGGAAGAGGAGAAAAGGAAAAGAAAAGAGAAAATAAAGAAGAATTTAATCAGCAGGAGCAGGACTAGGAAATCTAGTAATCACATATGTCTAATTTTAGGAATTTGTACGTATTTGCATTTTGAGGACTACACCCTTAGATCTAATAAGTCTAGTGATCCTCAAAGGTTAATCACCTTTGAAACAAAAAAGTATCAAAATACATGAACAGTGGTGGTGTTTGGATGATAGGACTATAGATGATTTTCTTCTTTTCGGTGTGCTTTCTGCAGTTCACTGAACTATTTGCTCATGAAGTATCTACCAAGCCTCAAGGAGGCACTAGAGATACAAACAAACAAAATGGAAAGGTCCTGGCCCTTTGGGAGATTGTGGTCTAGTGAGGAGACAGATAACAGCAAATACAGTAGACTCTCAGGTAACCGGCACCCATGGGGATTGGTGGATGCGGATAAATCTAAGTAGGCTGCCTGTTAACCGAAACTCAAGCAACAGGCAATATCTCAAACAACCAGCAAAAAAAAAAAAAATGTTGCCGGTTGTTTGAGTTCTGATTAACGGAGAGCCTACTGCATATAATGCTAAGGGTAAGGGCTTTGAACAAACCCATGTGGAACTATCTTAGGCACAGATGCTATGGAAGACTTCTCTAAAATGCTGTAAATAAAGTACAGAAATCAGGGTAGAGGTGACTCTAAGCTGAGGGGCAGTAAGTGCGAATGTCCTGAAGTGGGAAGGTTCCTGACCCCCAGCTCCGGGCACTTGTATGAAACAGGGCAGCCCATGTGGCTGAGGGGTGGACGGGAGGGCAAGGGTCCAGGGCTGTGGGACCCCGTGGCTATGATGAGCACTGCACTTGGCCTCCACTCCAGAGTGACAGACATCTCTTGGCTCACAGCTCAGACGACATGGGAAACTGCCAAGGTATCTCATGCACTACAGTAAAATAAAAAATCCTGAAGAAATCCAGAGATGGAGCAGTTCTGGGAATAGAACCCTTGGGACCAGTGTCTGAGCTGTTGTCCCGTCAGCCTGTGAGGTGGGGGTTCAGGGTCACCTTTCAGAAAAAAAGAAATAAGATTCAGGGCAGGGATGAGGGAGGCAGAATCCAAAGGAGCTCTGCTTTTATTTTATATCATTATGTATTTATTTATTATTTTAAAAAAGGTGAGAGAGAGAGAGAGAGAGAGAGAGAGAAGGGGGTAGGGCCCAGAGCAGTCTCCACAGTTGCACATCATTAGCTGTGACATGGTTTCCTTCCACACAGGTGGATGTGGGGCCACATGGGGTGGGAACCGAACTGGGGGCCTCCTGCATGGGAGGCGAGAACCTTCACGGCGGTGCCATCTCTGTGGTTACCAGTTGTGCCGCAGTTCAGCATATGGGGCTGCACAGGCCGGGACTGGGAATCGAACCCCCAACCTCACAACTGGCAGGCAAGCACTCAGTTGCTGAACTACCCCAGCAAACCCAAAGCAATTCTGCTTTTCAACACTTAAAAGCAGTTTCTGGTCCCAAGCACAACAAAACAACAACCTAGACTCCTAGATTTTATTTTGGGAGGGGTGGGCTAAGGGGGTTCTATTCTTAACAACAAACACAAAACATATAACAACAACAACAAAGCTGTGTCTCTGGAGATGCTGAATCCTCCTTTGAGTCCCTCTGGGTCTGTGGCATCTGCTCGCGTAGGCCTTGGGCGATGCTGGGATGGTGCTCTAAGGTCACACAGTTGCCCAGGGTTCAGGCAGGGTACAGAAACCCTCTAAAACAGCAGGCGTTCATTGTTGGGACATTTTTCGAGGCTGGTCTCCTAGACCCAGTGTGCAGACCATTTATGGGGAATGAGAGGGAGAAATCTAGCTTAGGGAAAAAAATTGGTTTCTCCTCGTCACCACGGTGAGCCTTTTGCTCACAAATGCGTTGCCTCCTGTGACTGAACATGTCACCCCCCTCTTTGCAAGAGCTCCCCCAAGTCTGACAGCCAAATTGGCAGGCACCTCTAGCCATCACACAGGTCTGTGCTCTGCATCTCTCTCCCACTTTATTATTTTCCCAGCCATAGTCTCCCTTGACCCCAACTTAACTCGACTGTTCGCATGTGCCCTTTTGAATGATGTGTTTTGTTAAGAGGCAGGAGTAGGGAAGAACCAGATAGAAGCATCACAGTTGCACTTTAAAACTCTATCTCTGCGTGTTGAGCTACACAGATATATTCTCTGTCAGTTAAATGCTGTTCTGTGAAGCTTAGCTAAGCAGGCAGGAAGCAGCATTTGACTGTCATCCCAAGAAGGGTTGAAAAGACCAGGGGCCTTACCTTACGAAGACAGGTGTACCAAAAAGGTGTTCCTTATATCGCACTGTCTTTACAAAGCATCCTCATGAGAGGAGCCAAGTGACCCAGGAAAACTGTCCTCTCCCCACTTTCTCCAGACAATCCCTTAACCAAGCAATCAGGATGCACTGAGCATAATACAGCATCACTTCTGAGACATTTCTGCACAAAATCTATAACCTACGTCTAAACCATGAGGAAACACCAGACAATTCCAAGTTAATAAGTAATCCACAAAAGACCTGTTTAAAGACTCTTCAAAAACATCAAGTGCAGGGATACCGGATGGCTCAGTGGGTTAAGCGCTCACCTTGCAGCCCCAGAGTCTGAGGATCAAATCCCAACCCCGGCCCGTGTTAACCCATATGCGGAACTGGGGTGTGGCTCTAGTTTGGTTTTCACCAGGGTAAGCTTCCCATGTGGGAGAACCCCAGTTCAGCCCCCAGCTCGCAGAGGTGCGCCTCCCATGCTGGAGGCTCCCAGCTCAGTTCCCACCCTGCGAGGTCCCTGCCCACTTGTGTGGAATGAAACCATGTCACAACTAATGATGTACAACTATGGAGACTGCCCTGGGCCCTTCCCCTTCTCTCTGTCTCTGTCAAAAACAATAAAATAAATCTTAAAAAGTAATGGTAATAATACTGTACTACATATCTGAAAGATCAACTGAGAGAGTAGATCTTGAAAGTGCTCGTCACTAAAAAAACTACCGGTAGCTCTGTGGTGATAGATGTTAGCTAGATTTACTGAGACGATCATTTTGTAATATATACATATATCGACTCAATAGGTTGTATGCCTAAAACTAACACAGTTATATGTCAATTATATCTTAATTAAAAAAAAATAAAAACAACATCTCATTTTTTAGAAATAGCCTCGGGGGATGCTGGGATGGCTCAGCGGGTTAAGTGCTTGTCTTACAGCCCTGGGTCCAGGATTGAATCCCAGCCCCGGCCCGTGTGGACCCATATGCTGAGCTGGGGAGTTCCCCCAGTTCAGTTCTCACTGGGGCGAGACCCCGACCCGGTTCCTGCCCTGTGCAGCCCCGCACCCACCTGTGGAATGAAACTATGTGGAAAACTAATGATGTGCAACTATGGAGACTGTTCTGGGCCCTCCCCCTTCTCTCTCTCTCTCTCTCTCTCTCTCTCTCTCTCTCTCTCTCTCTCTCTCTCTGTCAAAAAAATAATAAAAAATAAAATAAATAAAAATAAATCTTAAAAAAAATAGCCTCAGAAGACAGGACAAAGTGTTGCCCTATGAGACAGAATGGGAAGGTCTTTCGGAAGAAACAGCCCCCTACAGCTGCACTTGACAAGACAATGCACTGAAGAATTACAGGTTTCTGGGAATTCCAGGATAGCAGTAGGTTGAGCACTTGCCTCACTGGCATGCTTGATGGAAGGAAAAAATAGACAAGCCAAGAAAGGCAAAGAAAGGCAGAGTTGAAGCTGGTGAAGGAACTAGCAAATGGAAGCATGTTTCAGGCAAGATTGTCTCAGGCCGAAGCCACCTGATTTTCATGGTGTAGACCCTGGAATTCCCTCAAATTGCAGGGGTAAGAAGCTTTGTGCTTAAAACTGATACAAGCACAAAAATATGTAGATGTGGGGAGAAGATACAAGCAAATGAGTTACGAGGTAGATCGAAGAAGTGGGGTCTCAGGTGTACCCCTCAGCCCCTGTACCCCAGGCAGTAGCAGCTGAAAAGCACCATAAACCATGGCAGCAAAGGGTCCAGAACCCAGCCAGGGGCAGCTGCCTTGAGCATTCATTTTGTTAGGATGAGACAATCTAATTCCATTGGGGGAGAAATTATAGTTTCACTCTAATTAATGCAGGCGTGGTGGCAGCTGATAAGGGTGGAAAGGGAAGATAGATAGATAGATAGATATAGATAGACAGATAGTAGATAGATAGATAGAGATATAGATAGATAGGCAATAGATAGGTAGACAGGCAGGCAGACAGATGACAGATAGACAGACAGATAGATAATAGATAGATAAATAGATATAGATAGATAGACAGATAATAGATAGATAGATAGATAGATAGATACTAGATAGGTAGACAGTCAGGCAGACAGATGACAGATAGATAATAGATAGACAGATAGATAGATATAGATATAGATAGACAATAGATAGATAGATATAGATAGACAGATAATAGATAGATAGATAGATAGATAGATAGATAGATATAGATAGATAATAGATAGGTAGACAGGCAGGCAGACAAATGACAGACAGATAGATAATAGATAGACAGATAGATAGATGATAAAATATAAATAGACAGATATAGAGGGACATAGATATTTGAAGTGTGAGCTTTAGTGTAGCTAAATGAAAAAGTCTTGTGAGCCACAGCTGAATCAGCTGCATTAAAAATTGTTTTACTTTATCACATACACACACCCCAACCTCTGCAAATATTTAACTCTTGGCCACAATCAAAACTCACAACTCACTCCACACGGGTGTCTGAGACATATAATCCTGGAAAGAAAAAGGACAAAAGTAATATGGAATGAAATGCACGACATGTAGTAATGGGGAAGCAAAATAATTCCAAAACTCCCATGTACGGCCTAGTCAAAAACATATGGACACGCAAGCTGACAAACAGAGCGAGTGGGAACACTAGGTGTCTGAGTAAAAATACACTTCTGGGGGCAAACTTAAATCATGTTTTGTAAAAGAAAGTGGTACTCCCAAACACACCCCTCCCTCCGACATGCACAGTGGATCTACAGACAATTACTTGTTTAGTTTCATAAAAGCAAACCATGTCAAAATTGTGTTCTTTAAAGGAACTCTTCTAGTTTGCTAACAAAGACTCCCAAGAAACTGGAAAAAATGTGGGAATTAAAGGAAGGCACCAAAATATATGCACAAGAATTTTACTGCAACATCATTTATAATAATAAAAAATAGAATCAGCCTTTATGTCTCTCAAAAGAAGAACTGGTTAAATATATGGTAGTAGAGTCGCATAACGGAATACTGTACAGCCATTAACATGATAGCATGGCTAATAAACAGAAACCGGCCCAAGTCCACTTATCACTTATAAAATATATTGGGATGCCAGGATAGCTCAGAAGGTTGAGCACTTGCATTGCAATCATGAGGTCAGGGGATCAATTTCCAGCCCCAGCCCGTGCAAACCCATATGCTGAACTGCAGTGCAACTGGTAACCGCTGGGATAGTGGTGAAGGTTCTTACCTCCCATGCGGGAGGCCTCCGGTTCAGTTCCTGCCCCACACGGCCCCACATCCACCTGTGTGAAATGACACCATGTCACAGCTAATGATGTACAACTATGGAGACTGCTCTGGGCCCTTCCTCTCTTTCTCATTGTGTGTTTTTCAGCTTCCTTCAAACAATAAAATAAATTTTTTTTTTTTTTAAAGAAAGCTCTCTAAGATAAGTCAAGTTTTAAAAGGCCACATACACTCAAGTATACATATGGATGTAGAATATTATTTCTAGAAAACTCAGGAAGCTGGTAGCTGTGGGGAAGAAAGAAGCACTGTGAAGGAGACCTATTTCTCCTACTCTTTGGAACTGTTTGAATTTCTGCTGTGTTTGTGCTACTTTTCCAGTAAAGTACAGCAAAGAAAATAACATTGTAGAAAAAATATTTGTTGAAATGGAAAGATGCTCACGACACAATCAGTGGAAAAAAAAACAGGCTACAAAAAAAGAGCGTAGAGGATTTTCTCAATGTGCTTTGTTTATGTTTGTGCTGAAAAAAAAATAACAAGACACCTGTGTAAGAAAATGTTAGTGACTTTCTGAATGGTCAGGTGACAGTGGTTTTTACTTTCTCATATTTTGCTGATCAGCATTTTCTACAATGACCAAATAATAATCGTATAATGTGGGGGCAGGGGGGTGGACATCCTTGAATCTTGCTGCCTCAAATACATTTAGAATATTATTTTCCCCCTCTTTTTATTTTCTTTTCCTAAAACCGAAAAGAAGGGCTGAGCTTCCTCCCTTCAGCACTTAATAAGAGAAGACTACGCAGGCTCGGTGTTCCTGGCTTCTCTTACGGTATTGTTTTGCTGACTCCATCACAAAGAATTGTTCGGGCTCAAGTGTGTTGGAGCAGCTGTGCCTAACCACCAGCAACTGGGAGACACCCAGGGAATAAATTTAGACTTCCAGAGAGGAAGAAATCCATCTTCCGGTTGATATGGGGTGGGGGAGGCGATGATCACACACACGGGAGGGGACATCGCTGGGGGGCCCCGAAGAGGAGATCAAAGGAAAGTGTCCAAATGTCCCTTGGCACTTAGCAATTTGGAACAGGTGGCCAAACGACAAACCATCCCAGAATGCCTCCACCTCGAACTTCAGGCGAAATGCTCCACCACTGAGGAAGTTCCCGAGGGCAAACTATTGGACATCAGCCAGCAGGGCGTACTAAAACTGTCAAAATTATTTTTAAAAACTTTCAACAGAGGCCCACAGCTTGGTGAAGAGATCAGACGCCATTAGAAATAAATAACTAAGTGGAGGCAGTGCACGCAATGGGGCTGAGAAAAAGCTGGACCTGGCCTTTACCTCCTTCCTAAGAGGCTCTGCTCTTCCGCAGGGTATGGGGCCCCCCACTCTCATTTTTCCGGGGTTTAGAACTGCAGAGGCCTGACTCTGGCCAAATCTCAGCGAGCAAAGCTCAAGGCAGGCTTACACACTTACCCTGTGAATTTCGACAACACAGTTCAAGAATCTGGATTCGGGATGCCGGGATAGCTCAGCAGTTGAGTGCTTCCCTTGTAACTGAGAGGTCAGGGTTCAGTTTTGGCCCCGGGCCTGTGCAAACCCATATGCTGAACTGTGGTGTCACTGGTAACCACCAGGATAGCTCAGCAGTCAAGGTTCTCAGTTCGGTTCCTGCCCTGTGCAGCCCCTGCCCACCTGTGTGGAATGAAACCATGTCATAACTAATGATGTGCAAATATGGAGACTGCTCTGTGCCCTCCCCTTTCTCTTTCTCTCTCTCTCTCTCTCTCTCTCTCTCTCTCCTCTCAAACAATAAAATAAATCTTTTTTTTTTTTTTAATCTGGTTGACAAACTTCAACATATCCCCATAGTTTCTGAAGCTCACTTGATCTGATTGGGATCAAAACATTCTGGAAAGTGCCTTCCATGTTTCTGGACCCAAAATGTGTGTGTGCACCAATACCAACAAGTGACACAGTGACTGACGCCAATGCCACAATTAATGTCTCATTCCTGGACAAAAAAAACTCAAGTCAAAAAGTTGGTGAGCATCCTTGGAGTTCTTTTCAAGTAACTCAGGTTAAAGGTGGAATACCTGAGGGGGATTTTTTGCCATTTGTCACGATGGCGTTCTTTAATCCCAGTGCTGCTGAAGCACAATTCTATTGTGGTTCCCACACCCGCTGATAACCAGTCACCTGGGCACATGAACACAGCCCCCACGCCCAGACCTCACCCTACATCAAACAGGATTTCCCAGGGGTGGGGCCCAGGCCGTAGCCCCTCTAGCAGCAGCCCCCCGACTGCTTTTGGGGGAGTAACCGGGCCACTGGATTCTGAAGATGTCTGTCTGACAAATGCGCCAAGGGACCCTACTAGTGTTAGACCTGGCCCCTACTTGGAGAAACACTGATCGTGGAGACCAGGGAACAACTCCTTTGCCACAAGCAGACTTCGCCAACCGCAGAAGCTTGCAATCCACGGTTCTGTCCATATTACACATAGGGCCCAGCCTAACACCACATCCTCCTCTCCCGCCATAAAACGCTAAGGCACCAACTGCTTCTCCTGCTCTTTCTCTTAGTAATTATAAAAGCAACATAACCATACTACAGGAAAAAAATAAATGGAATCATCCACAATCCAAAAGTTTTACCATATCTTCGGTGCAGATGGTGGAGTAGGTAAATGCTGGTAAAGTGTTCACCTCTTTTCACAACCACAACTAAACTACAGGATAACCATCACTGAGAATCACGTGAAGTCTAGCTGAACAGACATCTTACAACTACGAACATACAAAAGAAGCCACCTTGAGACCGGTAGGAGGGGCAGAGATGTGGAATGGGCTGGTCCCACTCCCGCATGTGAGCATTACAAGAGGGATATCTCAGCTGCACAGGCCCCCTGCCAAGGAGTGAGGGGTCCCAGCCCCACACCAGGCTCCCCAGCCCTGGGATCCAGTGCCAGGGAGAGACATCCCTGTAATTTCTGGCTGTGACAACCAGCGGAGACTGTGGCTGCTGCGAGTCCCCGGCGCTCCTCATAAAGGGCCTGTGCACAGACTCACTGCTGATGGATTCACTCGCTCTGGGGTAGCAGCTTGAAAGGTACCAGGGACACCCAGGGAAGAACTGCATTGCTGGCTTATGGGCAAGGGCTAGAAGGGCAGTGTTTTCCTGATCTAAGGACCTGGCAGAAGTCATTGTTTCTTTGTTGAGCCCTCCCCACTCCCAGTGTGCAAATGCAGGCAGCCACCATACCTGAGTCTCCATCATCGCTTCTCGGCCTTTTGGCTAAGATCAGGTGAGCGTCCATCAACCCGGCCATCACCATTGTCCGCCTTGGTGATTCCCTGAGACTCCACCTCACCCAAGTTTCTGGCACACCCACGCCACTCCCAGTGTCTTTTCCATACAAACAGCCTGTCCTAGCTGATGCTGAGGACTTTCCTACCATCTCTCAAAGGTTCACCAAATCCAAACTTGACACTAGTGACTGCTAGCCTCAGTTTGGGGCATGGCCTCTCAGTGCACCCCAAAGCCGAGCGTGGGTGGCTGCCATCTGCACGTTGTGGTTCACGTCAGGTGGCACAAGCTGTGGATATACTTGGCCTGCAGCAGGTCCCCTCCCAGGAGGCCCAGGGCTGGCCCTCCTGGGAGCCAGCTTCACATTGAGCTGGAGCATCACCTGCCTGCCTCCCAGCATGGCACACCCAAAATACTGGGCAGGCACCAGAGCCCTGAGAGAGCGAATCCTGCTCTGTAATGTCAGCCTTGGCACAACCGTTCCCTCCATTGTAGTCACAGCCAGTCCTCACAACCAAAGAGGTACACACCAAGACACATCATAACTGACACGCTTCCAGCAACCAAAGCTCAACTACAACAGGAGGGCACACACAACCCACACAAGAGACATATCTGGAACGCTGGGCTCAGGTGACCAGGGAAACAGTGCCACTGGATCCTCCCAGGACACCTACTACATAAGGCCACTCTACTGAGACTGGGAGTCCTAGCAGCTCTACCTAATACATAGACACAAACAGGGAGGCAGCCAAAATTAAGAGACAAACAAGCGTATCCCAAATAAAAGAACAGAACACAACTCCAGAAAAAGGGACTAAATAAAATGGAGACAAGCAATCTACCAGATGCAGAGTTCCAAGTACCGGTTATGAGGGTACTCACTGATCTCAGAGAGAACTTCAACGAAGAGATAGAAAACATAAAAATGGAGACAGAAAACATAAAAAAGAACCAGACAGAAATGAAGACGACAATAACTGAAATGAAGAATGCATAGAGGGAATCAACAGTAGATGAGATGAAGTAGAAAATCAAATCACTGATTTGTTTTATGGTTTTTGACAGAGACAGAGGGAGACAGAGACAGAGAGAGACAGAGAGAAGGGGGAGGGCCCAGAGCAGTCTCCATGGTTGTGCATCATCCGTTTTCGACATGGTTTTGTTCCACACAGGTGAGTGGGGGCCACACAGAACAGGAATTAGGCTGGGGGGTCTCCCGCATGGGAGGCACGCCCCGATGAGATAGGGACTGAACTGGGGCGCGAGAACCGAACTGGGGGGCCTCCCACACATGGGAAGCCCGCTCTGGCAAGAATCAAGCTGGGGTCCTCCCCTATGGGAAACACACCCCAGTTCAGCATATAGGTCCATCCGGGCCAGGACTAGGACTTGATCCTCGGACCCTGGAGCTACAAAATGAGCACTTAACCTACTGAGCCATTCTGGCTTCCCCAACTTCTTAAAGTATATAAATGTCTAACCACTATGCTATACACCTGAAATTAGTAGAAAATAATATTGAATGTCAAACAAAACTGAAAAATTTAAAAGCGGGGGAAGGGGAATTTTAGGGGAATTAGAGATTCAAATTTCCAGGTATAAAATAAGTAAGTCATGGGGATGTAATATACAGCAGAGGGAACATAGTCGATAATACTGTGACAGCGTGGTTTCTGGACTTATAATGGTGATCGCTCCTTTAAGTATGTAAATGTTGAATTTGGTATACACCCGAAACTGACATGATATGGGATGTTAGCTATATTTTAACAAAATAGATTTTTTAAAGTCTTATTATTATAATCACTATTAACATTTAAAAATACAAAACTGATTTACTCAATACATTTATTCTACAAAATAGTGTACCTGTGACACATGATACACTTGGCGAGGGGCTAGAAATACACATATGAAGAGCAAAATCTTGTGGGAAATGAGAATCTGAGCAAGGTCTTTTTAAAAACATTAAATCAGGGGATGCCGGTATAGCTCAATGTACAACTGATGATGTACAAGTATGGAGACTGCTCTGAGCCCTCCCCCTTCTCTCTTGCTCTCCCATTTTCTCTCAAAAAGAAACAGCAAAATAAATCTTTAAAAAATAAAATAAAATTATAATCATAGTGTAAGCAATTTTGCCTGCTTTATAAAATTAGACTGACATAACAAACACGTTTTTATATGCCATAGTCCTTATAACTACTATTTTAATGGTTAAAAATATATTTATTTTCATATTGCAGATGTTTAATTGGGAACAGGGCTAAATTATAAATAATACATCATTGTGTACCATTTCCAAAGTGGTCATCTATTATACTACTTAGGAATTTTATCTTGGAGAGAATATTTTCTAAGGAAAATTGTGGCATCTCACACATCTCTTGACTCTTGAGACTTCTTATCAAAATAAGATTTTCTAGGTAAATTTCTAAATTTCATATACCGGTAATAAAATCTGGGGGAAGTAGGGATGGCTCAGTGGGTTGAGCGCTCACTTTGCAGCCCCGGGGACCGAAAATCGAATCCCAGCCCTGGCCCCTGCGGACCCATATGCTGAACTGAGGAGTGCCCCCAGTTCAGTTCTCACCGGGGTGAGACCCCGGCCCAGTTCCTGCCCTGTGCAGCCCCGCGCCCACCTGTGGAATGAATCTATGTGGGAAAACCAATAATTTAAAACTATGGAGACTGTTCTGGGCCCACCCCCTTCTCTCTGTCTCTGTCTCTCTCTGTGTATCAAAAACAATAAAAATAAATCTTAAAAAAAAAAATCTATAAGTCTTCATCATTTAACCTTAATATACCAAGAAACGAGTACTGATCTAGATAAAAGATTCACGCATATTAAGATAAATGGAATGAGGCATGAAAACAAAACTTCATTTCTATTTGTACTATTATGTCTTATTTTATTGCACAAGAGGAATTGAATCAGTTGATTTAATGATGTTTTCAGCACCCATTTCACATATTCCTTAAAAGCCTTAAAAGAAAATAATTGTCATGAATCTCTTTTGGGAAAACCCAAATAGTCTTCAATAATGTTGATGAAACAGAGTAAATTTTGACAATAGATGGCTTCTTCCAACTCTGTCTAAAAAACTATTCCTTCTTTTTTTTTTTAAGATTTATTTTATTGTTTGAGAGAAGGTGAGATAGAGAGTGAGGTGGGAGGGTCCAGAACAGTCTCCATAGTTCTACATCATTAAGTTGTGACATGGTTTCATTCCACACAGGTGGAAGTGGGGCCGTGCGAGGCAGGACCAAAACTGGGGGCCTCCCGCATGGGAGGCAAGAACCTTCACTGCCATCCCGGTCAGCACATGGGTTTGCACAGGCTGGGGCCGGGAATTGAACCTCGGACCTCATCACTGCAAGGCAAGCACTCAACCTGCTGAGCTATCCCAGCATCCCCCTTCTTTTTTTGATCAAGAAAAAAAAACAACAAAACCCTTTTCATCACAATCTTCCCCTTTCCCCATGTCTACCAGTCATCCTTCTTCCCATCCATGAACACCCACTTTCTACCACCTCAGTCCTACCAACCAACACCCCAGTACCTCCTTCCTCCCCCATAAAGCACAGAGGTTTTCAGTGTGTCTTTGGGTTTCTGTGTGTGTGTTATGTGCTGATGCACGTTAGGCTGATTATCTTGCAGAAACCATGAAGTTCAAAAAGCAGAGAGAACCTCACAGTAGTCAGATGCGTGTCTCCTATGAATGCACCACATACATTTGATTAGGAGAAAAAAAATAAGAGTTTCTGTGCGAACATCTGACATTTAGCAAGCTTTCAGGATGCCTTTAGACATGCTTTCAGCAATGTCTCCCCTTAGCCATTTTACTTGCTTTTGACGAAATGGTTTTAAGCACCCATTGTACTCTTCCTAGAGGGAAGAGTGAGCCAACTTAGCAAATGAGCACAGACCAGATTCTCCGTCTGGACTTGAGAAGTGTGCCCTGCAGAAAAAGGATAAAAACCCACACGTGTGTTTGCAATTTGAAGTGCAGATCAAGACAGACCTGGTGGATGGCAGATCTTCAAAGTGGGGGAAAAGTGTGTGTGTGTGTCTGTCTGTCTGTCTTTTAAAATTTCTAGAGCATTCAAAATATACTCTGGCTGCACTTTGCCAAAGGTTTCTCACCGGCTGGGGTTTGGGGAGCTGTTCCAGGGTCTTTTTTTTTTCTGTCCTGTCTGGGAGGATACTGGCACCCTCAGTCCGGGCCTCACTCCAGCAAAGGAGTGTCCTTAGAAGCCCAGCACATACCCTGTGGTTTATGATCGCCAAGATTATCACCTCACAGGCAAAACTGAGTGACACTTTCCCTTGGCAATAATATTTTAAAATCTGGGAATATGTTAAGTTGCCCCATGATTTCAGGGTGCCCGCCTTTTACAAACTCCCTGTGTACTAGCCTTCAAGATTCTTGTCACCCTACATAAGCAAAGCACCCAAACGGTTAAAGTTGCAAGAATGAAAGTTGCAGGACCAGTGGCTGGGTTTTCCTGGAGGAACACCCACGGCCTCTTCTTCCTTCAGGGGCCAGAAAAGTGAGGGGGAAACCAGGCAACCAGCGATCAAGGAGTTATCACAGTGCATTTCTCTGGGGGCTTTCTCTACACCAGAGACCAAGGCGTGAACTCCCTAACTACTCATCACAACTGTGCTCATCACAGATGAGGAAAATGAGATCGGAGCAGGTCTCACCCATGGGAAACTCAGTTCTGACTTCAAGTTCCTACCTTTAACCACTAAACACAAAAGCCCCCAGCCCTGCCCTCCATCCCACCCTAACTAATGCCCTAATTGCTTGAGCAGGCTTCATTTTCCCCAAGCCCATTGTTCTATATATTATCATGGGGCCCACGTAAAGTCTCTGCATTTCTTTTCAGGTTCATTTTTTTTTTTAATGCCTTAAAAGAATTTAGTGGTTATTAATAGTAATCATACCAACAACCCACTTAAAAGATGTGAGATCCTACCCAGTTTGTGTTGCAAAAAAAAAATTGACTTCCACGCGTGTGGTAATTTTCCCCCTTCGCTGAATTACTTTAAAGTGAGAATTCCAAGCAAATTATCAGCCAACCCTTCAAGGGATCAGCTTCTGCCCAATGGTAATCTCTCCTCTTTCCTATCTGAAGTCCTCCAAGGTCATCCTTTCTTCTTCTATTCACTATCTCTGGGCTCAAAGGTCCTGGAATCTGCTCAAACAGAATCAGATTGGGTGAAACCCCACGAATGCAATTTGGCAAACATGCAAACAAAAATTTCAGTTACCAACTAGACAAAGCTGGAAATAGTTATTTGAAATAAAATGCCAAAAGAAAACATTCCCCC